>NW_021029356.1:425123-445583 GCF_004153795.1 Camellia sinensis
ACTTGCTCACCTCTAGGAGCAAAAGACTGTTGCACAGACTGGGATGACGAAGCCCCCGGATTGGCCTTCGAGGCCTGCACAGACTGAGCTGGCTGATAACTCTTCATTTGCCTAGAACCAGATGCTCTCGAAGTGGCACTCAACTTTGGGCAAAACCTCTTCAGGTGCCCCAGCTGACCACATTGATAGCAAGACAAAGGCTGGCCCTTGCCTTGACTCTAGCCCTGAGGTCTAGTTGAAGAAGAAGCAGCTCGCTGACCCCCTCCCTTCTGCGGGCAAACCGATGACTTGTGACCCAGCTAGCCACACGCAAACCAAGTCAAGCCTCCCTGACTACCTCTCCCAGAGCCCGTACTCAGCACTGGAAAGGTCAATCTAGCCAAACCACCCTGAGACTGCTGAGGGTTAGAACCCCTCTGTCTCCAGCCGTCACCCTGACCATCTTGGCTCCTCTTGGAGCCTCTCTGCCCTTCATCCTCCTCTGCATTATAATCTCCATATGAGCTGCAGCATCAACAGAACGTCTGTACTCTCGGATAAAAGACCCTCCAACCCTCAGCTTGAGTCCACGCCTCAACTTCCGCTGAAACTCAAAGCAACGACGTTCCTCAGATGCCACAAGTTCAGGTGCAAAACTCGGCCACAGACAAACCCTGCTGTTTAAGCTGGCAAAACTGGTCCTCAGCTTCTCTCTAGCAGCTGAAGATAAAAACTTCTCCTAGAAGCTATTCACAAAAGCCTCCCATGCACCCCCAACGCTGCCCTTCTCGTACTTCCACCATTGACCCGCATCTTCCTTCAGTTGGAAGGATGCCAAGGTCATCTTCAAAGCCCCGTCCTCGATGTCGAGCATCTCGAACGTCTTCTCCATCTGTTCCAACCACTCGTCAGCCTTAAGTGGCTCCTTCGGATCCCCAACAAACTCATCCGGGTTTGACCGGAAGAATTCCCTCTTCAAGAAGGAAGGCCCTGCCTCCGCTGCGTGGGCCTGATCCTGATTCCCTACTCTGAGAATACCCAAAGCTTCTGCTATTTCTTGGGCCAAGGCACTCATAGCCTACTGACCCGCTGGCTCGGCCACATTGGCCTGACCAACTCCCTCCTGCTGTGCCGAAATATTATCTGGTAAAGGCATCTCCTGCCCACCACGCCTGCCACGCCTACCACGTCCTCGTCCTGACATCCTAATAAAGGTAACCAAGACCATTAGCACACTCACAAATGTGCCGAAGCTATAACACTCACGTCCTAATGCGTGGAAAACTGTAATTCACTCCACGTAAGCACATAATCACATTAGCAATTACGAATTTCATTCCCGGATAATGATAGTCCCGAGGCGCTAATGGAGTTCTGGTTAGAAACAGCATTGATCAAGTGCTTTTCCAACAAGACTCCCAGAAATCCAAGGATCCAATCAACATCCTAGAAACTACATTCCATACCCACATAGTCACATAAACATGTTATCACATAAGCACATAACACTACATCTAAGTCTCTATCAAGCGAGACAAACCCATTGTGATCCTAATCACTTCCCACATACCCAAAGTATTTGAACCCGGTACGCTCTGATACCAAGTTGTAACGCCCTCAAAATAATACATAAAACCCATCACTTTAGACATGCATTAATATAAAAGAAACCAACCATTTCTATTCATCAGAGTAGTTCTTACAACAGTATTACATGTTAACAACAAAAGCAAATGCCCTATGGGCTTACAGCTTTCCAAGTCAACACCTGGTTACACAAAAGAAGAGTACTAACTCTATACAAAATAAGCCCTTGGCTTGATAGACATGTAATACAAACAAAATAAACAAAAAAGAGTCTTCAACTCTCATCATCATCCAAGCTATGTCCTTGGAGGTGGCATACTACCTGTACCTGAAAATAATGTCCCATATAGGGTGAGCCAACGCCCAGTAGAAATATGCTAAACACAGTATGAGCAATAACTAAGACATTAGCAATTGATAAATGTTCAATTTCCACAAATCAATTCATAACCCATTTCCATTTCATGACCACTGTGTTCATGTTTCATTTCATTTTCCATTTCTTAGCAATTTCACAATTTACATCAACGGCTCAGAACCTGGCCAACCACTTATTTGAGATAGTGACTCATATTAAACGTTTCCCATTTTACAATAGATAACCATACTAGTTGTATCAACATCTCAACAGATAAGCATACAAGCTATATCCACATTTTAACAGATAAGCATATTAGCTATATCAACACTTCCAAAGATAAGCATATGAGCTGTATCATCACTTCCATAGATAAGCATATAAGCTATATCAACATGTTAACTGACAAGCATATGAGCTGTATCAGCGGAGTCCATCCCCTATCTCCTCCCAAACAACATCCCGTTTAGAGGTCTTCTCCTAAACCGTGGACTACATCCCCTATCTCCTCCCACACACACAATGTATATACACATAGGTCATATACACAATCAATCAATACATAACGTTAATGTATTCTATCAACCGTCATACTCTATGACATATCCAATTGATTAGTTTTAGTTTGCCTAATCATCATGCATTGTCTACAACAATCAAAACTACCCTCAACCGGTAGCCCAAGCAATTATTTCCAAACAGATAATAAAAGCTCCAACAGATAAAATATCAATGTTTTCAAAAGTGAGCGATTAATAAATCCAACTCCACTATTCTACTATACAATGAGCCAATTTCATTATTTCCAACTCAATTCCATATAACCACAATTTTCCCAAATTAATCATACCAATTAATGTATACAACCAATTAGGGTTTTATACCCCATTTCCCAATATTGACCCAATGGTCTATATATCAACAACCAACAACAATTTCGTTATTTTGAAACCCAAAATACACATTTTAGAATCAAAATAGCAAAACCCCCTTTCAACATTTTCAAGCCCTAACTTTCCAAAATCAACCATTTAACAAAATGCCCAAAAATTTGGGTTAAAGCCCATAGTAGTGAGTAGGAATCCCAACCTCAAATTCGGAGCCCAAGAGAAGAGGATGAAGGAAACCAAAATGCTCCAAACTCCAAGATCCACGGATCAAAACGAAGCCCTCGGCGATCAACACAACTTTTGCAAAGGCCAAAGGGGAGGGAAGCACTCTAACTAGATCAAACCCTAGAGAGAAGGGAGTTTCTAGAGAGAGAGGCTCTCGAATGGCGTTTTGGAAAAGTAAGAGAGAGAGTGGTAGTGTAGAAAATGACTTCAAAATGCCCAGCTGCCCTCTGTTATACGACATTCCCACTCGAGCGAAAAACACAACGCTCGAGCGTCAAGAACAAAAAACTAGGTCCGCTCGAGTGCCAAGACACAAGGATAAAGTACATCCGCTCGAGCACAAAAACCAGTCTGCTCGAGCGTAGATTTCCCCCTTCCAGAACTTACACCAAAAAAGTACTACTCGCTCGAGCGCCAGAGTACCCGCTCGAGTGCGACCGCTCGAGCGTAAAGAAACCCGCTCGAGCGTGAAAAACATGCTTGCAGAAGTTTTGCAGAGCACCAAAATACAGGGAGTGTGCAATCTCCGCTAGAGCGTAAGAATGCCCGCTCGAGCGGACCTCCTAAAAACTGGGCAACAATGAATTGAAACCAAAGCCTAACCAACCTGTAACAACTCTGCCCAATACATCCTAAAACTCAATCAAGCGGAATTAAAGGATGACAACAAGGTATACAACCACCAACATCACGGAACCAAATTTCGGAAAACAATAAACATAGAAAGGTAAAACCGGAATCGCTATATGACAAGTTGGAATCAAAGCAAACTGGGTTTGAATACCTAAAGCTAGTAGGATTTGGTTTATACCATAATAGGTTTATCGTGTTAAGATGGAACATTAGCATCTTATATGTTTATGTGTTTATGTGGTTGCATGACTATGTGGGTATGGGGTCAAATTTCTACGATATGACTTGCGTCCATTACACTCATCGAAGTCCCATTGGAAAGGCACCTGATCAATGCTTTCTCCACTTGGAAGTCTTTGAGTGTCGTGGGACTAGTTGACATCTTAGGAGGGTGATTCGTATGTGCTCTAGGTATTTATATGTTTATGTGGCTTGTCATATATGTAATAAATGTATGAATGGAGTTGTGGTTTTTCGAGTGCGACGTGCGGGTCGACGTGTGAGTATATGAATTACTTGTTAATCCTACTTTACCTTTACTCTTATATAGGATGTCTAGACATGACAGAGGCCGTAGTATACCTCACTAGGGTGGTCGGGGTATTTCAACCCAACAAGACCTTCCTTCCCAAGAAAAAAAAAAGAAGAAAAAGTTACACAAAATAATGTAGTCGCACCTCCGACCCAAGATGCAATAGGGGCACTAGCCCGAGAAATGGCTGGGGCTTTTTGGGAGTCCATGGACATACATCAAGCCAAACAAGCAACTAGAATAGTGTAGTGGGAACTAGAACCTTCTTTTTGAAGAAAGAATTCTTCCATTCAAACCCCGACCAGTTTAGTGGTAGACCAGATCTCATGAAAATTAATGAATGGCTAGAGCACATCATTAAATCCATTGAAATCTTGGACGTCCGTGAGGGAGAACTCCGAGTGGCTTTGGCGGCTTACCAACTGAGAGAGGAAGCCGGTCAGTGGTGGAAGTCAGTTAAGCACCAGGTTCAGTACACTTGAGAGGCATTCACTCACGCCTTCCAGGAGAAGTTTTGCCTCTCACTGCAAGGGAGAGGTTGAGGAAATAGTTTGAAGAGCTTAGACAACTAGATACATCAATGGCGGAATTCGAGGCCACTTTCACCAATTTAGTACGTTTTGCACCCAAGCTTGTGGCGACCGAAGAGCACTGATGCTTGGAATTTGAGAAGTGATTGAGGCCCAAGATCTTGATGAAGATAATGGGCAACATGTTTAGGAGCATGATAAGCTTGTTGAAGCCATGACACATGCATGTTGGAGGCTGAGGAGTCGAGGCAGAGACATAAGAGGTTAGGTTATGCGGAGTCTCGAAGCGACACGAAATCTTCTAAGAAATTGAGAAGTTATTCTTCTTCATCTTTTCAATCATTACCATATCAGGCCAAGTCTTCAGGGTTTGTTTCTTTGAGGAGTTCAGGAAATACGAGTTTGAGCCGTATTACTTATTTTAAATGTGGCCAGCAGGGTCACAAAACTTTTGAGTGTAGACAGAGTTTGGGTTAGCCACAATTAGCTCATTCTCTAAGCCAATCTTAGGAAAGGGATCAGTCTCCCGCATGTTATTATGGCGGACAGTCGGGCCATATGAATATGTATAGCCTTCAGTTAGCTAGGACAATTGGTGCTTCAAGGTCTCGATAGACGGAGGTTATCAGGTAAGCCAGGGTCAGAGACCGGCCCATCAGCCAGCTCAATCTATACAGGTATTGAGAGTAGTTCATGGGGCCACTTCTGCATAGTCAGTGCAACTGGCCTACATTCAGAGGGTGATCAGAGAGAGTAGGGATCGCATGGGCTAGTTTATGCCATTACTCTATTCGAGCAATCGTTTGGACCATCAGTAGTGAGAGGTACTTATCCTATCTTTAATACTTGGGCCAATGTGTTGATCAATAATAGAGTATCTCTTTCATTCAAAGCCTTTGCATTTGCATCCATTTTGGGATTATAAAATGAGCAGCTAGAATCCTCGCTTATGGTAGAGTCACTTGTTGGGGGTAAAGTTGTCTTAAATCGGGGATGTCGTGGTTATGTGATTAAAGTCGCTGATTACCGACTTCCTTTCAACTTTATGTTATTAGATATGTTAGGTTTTGATATCATCTTCAGCATGGATTGGTTGTCCTCCTACCGGGCCATCATTGACTGTTATTGTAGGAGAGTAATTGTGTGCAGATTGGGTGGAGATTGTTTCTCATTTGTGGGGGATATGACCGATAGATTGTTGCTGCCATTATATAACCCATGCAGTTGAGGCGAACTTAGCTTCCTTCTCGCAACTTTTGTAGATGGTGGGAGTGGTACAGTTCAGGGTGCATTTCCTAGAATGGTTTACAAATTCACAGATGTTTTCCTAGAGGATCTTATTGAATTGCCACCTCACTGTGAGGTCAAGTTCTCTATAGACTTGGTGCTTGGTACGATACCCATCTCCATGTCAACTTATAAATTTGCATCAATAGAGTTGCTCATCTTGAAAGAGTAGTTACAAGAGTTATTAGACAAGGGCTTTATACACCCTAGTACCTCACCATGGGAAGCACCGACTCTTTTCGCCAAGAAGAAGGATAGTTCGTTGTGATTGTGTATCGACTACCACAAGTTGAATAGGATCATGGTTAAAAATAATTGTCCATTGCCTAGGATAGATGATCTTTTCGACCAACTTAAGGGTTCTCGATGTTTCTCAAAGATAGACTTAAGGTCAATTAAGGTCGGGTTATCATCAGTTGCGTGTGCAAGAAGAAGATATTTCGAAGACGGCCTTTCGTACTCGATACATCCATTATCAATTTTTTTGTAATGCCCTATGGTTTGATCAATGCCCCTACCACTTTCATGGACTTGATGAATTGAGTCTTCCGAGAGTATATTGACAAATTTGTAGTGATTTTTGTAGATGACGTCCTTATTTATTCACCTTCCGACGAGGAGCATGAGGGGCACCTCTGTATTGTTTTATAGTTGTTTAGAGAACACCAGTTGTATGCTAAGTATGAGAAGTGTGAGTTCTAGCTTTAAAAGGTAAATTTTTTGGGTCACGTTGTTTCTGGGGATGGGGTCATAGTAAATTCCTCAAAGATTGAGGTAGTGCAGAATTGGGAGCGACCTAAGAACGCTTTTGAAATTCGTAACTCTTTGGGTCTTGCTGGTTATTATAGGTGATTTGTGCAAGACTTCTCCACTCTAGCCTCCTTATTAACTAAGTTAAATCGAAAATGAGGAATGCTCGTTTGGAGTGAGTCTTGTGAGAGATCCTTTTTGGAGCTCAAAACTAGATTAACTACGACACCAATTCTAATTATTCTTGAGTGAGGATTGGGCTACACTGTGTATTTTGATGCATCTACGGAAGATTTGGGGTGTGTTTTGATGCAATAGGGTAAAGTTGCGACGTATGGTTCGCGTCAGTGAAAGACTCATGGGAGAAATTATCCAACTTATGACCTAGAGTTAGCCGTAGTCATCTTTGCTCTAAAACTTTGGAGGCACAATCTATACAGGTAGAAATTTGACGTGTTTAGATCATAAAAGCCTTAAGTGTCTATTTTCTCAAAAATATTTAAACTTACATCAGAGGAGATGGATGGAGTTTATGGAGGATTATGATTTTGAGATACATTATCATTCGGGAAAGGCCATTATGGTGGTTGATGCCTTAAGCAGAAAATCCATAAGCATTATTGCTAGCTTTTCCATGAGGAAATGAGAGATATTGGGTGACCTAGTCGGATTTGAATTGCATCTTAGTGAGTCCCCTGAACATGCCACCTTGTTTACTATCCTTGCATAACCAACGCTCGTAACACGGGTGATAAAAGCACAACAGAGTGATTCAAAAGTATAGGTAATTCGAGGGAAAATATCATAAGGAAAGGAGGAGAAGGGTTTGAGGGTATATTATGATGCTAGTGTTCGGTATCTAAACCGCCTCTTTGTGCCAGAAACTTGTAGAGATGAAGTCCTTCAGGAATTTCACCACTCACACCTTGCGGTATATCTAGGAGGCACAAAAATGTACCGTGATCTCAGCCGTCAGTTTTGGTAGAGAGATATGAAGCGAGATGTGGCATTGTTTGTGTCTAAGTATCTAACTTGCCAACAAGTCAAAGCAGAACACCAAAAGCCAACCAGGTTATTACAACATTTGTCTATAGCCGAATGGAAGTGAGAGCACATCACTATGGATTTTGTCTCGGGCCTTCCTAGAATGCAGAGGGGTAATGATGCGGTTTGGGTAGTTGTGGATCGACTAACTAAGCCGGCCCATTTTCTCGCTATGTGTATGGGGAATTCTGTGGATTTCTTAGCTGAGCTTTATGTTCGAGAGATTGTTCGACTTCACGGGGTTCTGGTGAGAATTGTCTCAGATAGAGACCCTCGTTTTACCGCATAGTTGTGGTACAGTTTGCAAAACTTTATAGGTATGCAGTTGACTTTTAGCACCATCTATCACCCTCAAACAGATGGTGCTAAAAGTCAACCATTGGGAAAGTGGTTCTTATTTGGAAGAGGTTGATTATGGCTCAAAGCTGACAAAATAGCTATGTCGATCGGAGGAGAAGACCTCTATTTTTTGAAGTGGGTGATCATATGTTTCTAAAGATATCACTTAGGAAGGGTTTGATGAGATTTGGGCGAAGTGGAAAATTATCACCTAGGTTCATTGACCCATTTGACATTTTAGAGCGGGTGGGAGAGATAGCCTATTGTCTTACCTTACCACCACAACTTTCCAGGGTACACGATGTGTTTCACGTTTTGATGCTTCAAAAGTATGAACCCGATCTTTCCCATGTCTTGGATTGGACTAGCTTAGAGGTAGCTGAGAATGCTTCCTATGAGGCGGGAACTGTGAGGATTTTAGACTCTCGGGAACAAGTTCAAAGGGGCAAGACCATTCCTCTAGTCAAGATGTTGTGGCATCATTATGGGGTAGAAGAAACTACTTAGGAACGAGATGCTGAGGTTTGTGAGAAATACTCGAATTTGTTTAATGATCTGTAATCTTATTTATCTATTGTTTGCCTTGACAATATGTATTTTGACTTGTGAAGTGAAGTGATAAAAAAGTGTTATCTTAATAGAAACTTAGACTTCCATATCACAAATTGAATTGTGAATTGTTTTTGTTCTCAATTAACGATATTGTGATTGTGTGGGTGATTTTTCGACCACACTGCCCGCTTAGTAACCAGCTGGAGAGCACTGGCAGAATAGATGGCACCTGACTGACCTACAACAGAAATATAAGAATCCCGCGGTGGTTTCGACCACCCGGGGGCACTCCGACAATCAAGTCAGTTTATCTCTCAAAGATAAATCAAAAACTAAACTCACAAGCTTGAGTATCAAAAGCATACCTTAGACCCATGGGGGTGCCTCTTTTTTATAGCCAATACAATCCTAGTCCCAATAGGAGCCTGGCCCTAATGGACTTAGGATTACTGCTGATCTGGGACTCCCAGTGGGATTAGGATAAACTCTCTAAGAGTCTTATCTTTACCCAAACTGAAGTCTTCTCCCAATCTAGGACTCTTGTCCATATCCAAGTTGAGTTCCCTCTTCATTCTAGGACTCTTGTCCCTTATCCGCTT
The DNA here is from genome assembly GCF_004153795.1 of Camellia sinensis. Classification (NCBI taxonomy): domain Eukaryota; kingdom Viridiplantae; phylum Streptophyta; class Magnoliopsida; order Ericales; family Theaceae; genus Camellia; species Camellia sinensis. The sequence continues at coordinate 434,429 of NW_021029356.1, forward strand.
ATCTCGGATTCCGATATCTTCGGAGGCAACCTCGGCCTTGCCGAGATCACCTCGGCACAACGACCAAGACACGTGGCACCTCGGCTGACACATCGGCGTCACCTTGCCACGTGTTGGTACTCAAAATATATCCCCACAACTGCCCCTAGGTTCTATTACCTCGGCATTCTGAGGTGATGGAACCTAACTGTTCGTTCATCTTGCCCCTCTGTCGAGATCAAACTTGCCGACCTCAAAGTTCCCTGGACTTTACTGTCCACTTTGTCAGATCAAGTTCATGCTTTCCAAGCTGTTTGAAATCGCACCTCCTAGCCGAGGTTCTGGTTCCATTAATTCGTAAACTCCAAGAGCTTTGCAACTGCTCCACTCACACTCTCTGGTGAGTTCCCGATTTCCAGTCATCTATTTGACTGCGATTTTCATACCGGCGTTCATTTGGTAGGTTCATAAATTCTTACTTTTATTAAGCCAATCTTTCATAACTCTTCTGATTTACTTTGATCTGTTTATTTGCCATCTTGTGCCTTCTTTCTCGTCTGTCTTCAAGTTTTTGATTTCTTATTGCTAAAATGCCTGGACTGTTCTTGTCATATCCGCTTTCTGTTGCTAGCATCTGTCTGGTTCATTACTTTCTTGTTCTTCACATACTTACTTAGTGCCTGTGCACTTGTTATTCTTGAACTTTGTCGTCTTCTTGCTATTTTTCTTTTTTCATTTAATCCTCTGGCTTCTTCTCTTTCTAGCTCTTTTGCTTAAATCCGTCATTTGTTCCAAGCTTTAAGCTTCTGCAACTGTCTTCGTTTCTCTCCTCGGTGAAGCTTTACGTCATTCTGTATTGTCGTCAGACTTGGAATTCTCATTCGGCTCCCTCTTTCTGGTAAGCCACTGTTCCTCCTGGTTTTATTTCTTGTTGCTTTCCAGAAGCTCTGCTTCATTGTTAATCACCATTGCTTGTTTTACCCGTTATTTCCAAATCATCTTCTTGAATACACACTGTTCACACATCGTTGATTTCTACCACTGTTCTTGGCTTGACACACTTGTGCAATCTTTTTGTCTTGATTTCTTGATAGCTTCATCACCATTCTTGATTACGAATTATTTCTTGTTTCTGTTTTCTGTGTCTTTTCCCAGATTCTTGCTTTCAATCTTTGCTTCAAACTCAGGTGCCAATCGCCAGAAAAGCTTTGATCAAACTCTTCAGGAGGTTGATGCTGAGCTCGGGGCTGAGAAGGCTGCTGAGAAGTTCTTTCCAACTGTCTTCTGGGGGTGACACAACCTACCGCTGATGCCGAGTAGTTTGCTTCCTTCTTGAAATTGATGCCGAGGTAGCGGTAGAGAAGCTCCTCCAACTGACTGCCGAGGCTGAACCATTGTCGTCCTCGAAGCAGATTAGTCCGACGTTCTTGCTTTCAGTCCCTAGTTCTTTAAGGTCTTCATTTTTGTACTTGCAACCTTCTCAGCTCTTAACAAGCTAGTTGGTCATCTCGGTTGATCATATCTCGGAAACGTCTTTCAGTGTTATCTCGTTATACCAAACTTGTAAATTGCTACAAATTTCAACAAGTGGTAGACTTCATAATCTTCGGTTAACTCATTTTGTAATTGCTCAAAAATTTCACAAAGTGTAACATTCCTTGCTCCTTAATTATCATTCCTTCCCCTACACCTTCTCCCTGCCCCTATGTGAACGTAAGTTGTACTTAGGATCACATTAGGGAAGTGGGCTTCGTGCTGTAGTCACAGACCTGATGTGTTCTTCTTTCGCCGATGTATTAAAACTTCTGGTATTTAATTCACCCCTTTAGACCCTCTTTCTCTTGGCCTTTGCAACTATCATCGCTTTTCTTGAAGCATTTATTCCTTTCACAATTCTGGTCACCACTTCTGGCGTGCACTTAGTGGTTCTAATCAAAACGACGTTTGACTCGGCGAATCTTTTGCCGACATTTAACTTTGTGCACTCTTTACTTGTAAATTCTCTCAGAATTTCAACAAGTGTTAAACATCTTTCGGTTTAACTTCGGTTAAGTATCATCTCAGTTTAACTTCAGTTAAACATCACCTCAGTTTAACTTCGGTTAAACATATCTCGGCTTAACTTCGGTTAAGCATCATCTCAGTTTTTGAAGTTTTTCCTTTTTTGTCGCTTGTACTCTTGTACCTTTTTGTTCTTTAGATAATGTAAGCTCTGCATATGGCCGATTGCCTCCTTGTTCTTAATGTCTAATTCAACTTTCCTTCTCTGAATGAAGCGCTCTTCGTCGCCCTCCTGGACGAGGATTTCTTCAGTGTCCTTCACTCTTTTGGCTGGCTCCTTGCCGACATCATCTAGGACCTCCATGTCCTGTCTTCAATCTCTCCTTCCCTGGTTCCCGAATGTTGCAGGTAGTTTTCATTGCTGCCATGGAGCAATTCTTGCCTGAGTTGTCTCCTCTGACTTCTTCAATCCCATGTTCTGTGGGAACGAATAGTTGATGCAACGTTGAGGGAACTGCCCCCATTGCATGCAACCATGGCCTTCCGGATGATGTTGTAAGGTGAAGGGTGTCAATCACGACGAATTTTGTTTTGATCTTCTTCTAACTGCTCTTGCAGATTCTATACTTAGATATTTTGCATGCTTTCATATTTGCCTCCTTTGTCGATCTTCTCGGGTTACATACCTCGGTATAATAGCTACAAAACTTTTATTTCGGCAAGAACTGACCTCAAACTTTTCATAAATTCTAACAAGTGTGACATATACTACTCAATGTTAACTTGCAAACTTTTTAGTTTCAACAAGTGTTTAAACGGTGATCTCGGTCTAGCCTACTTGTAAATGGCTACAAATTTCAACAAGGATTAACATAACAAGTGTTAAACAATAATCTATTTGTAAATTGCTACGAATTTCACAAAGTGTTTAAACAATACTTAGCTTTTCCTAACCTGTAAATTGCTGCAAATTTCAACAGATGTCACATGTCGGCTTAACATTATCTTGTAAATTGCTACAAATTTCAACAAGTGTTAAGCATTCTTTGGTTACAACCTGTAGATTGCTAAAGTGTGCAAACTATAACCTCGGCTTCACTTCGACTTGTAAATTCTACAAATTTCAACAAGTGAAGAGAACAGTAATCTCGGCTTAACTCAACTTGTAAATTGCTACAAATTTCAACAAGTGAAGATAAGGAATCACTTAACTCCAACTTGTAAATTGCTACAAATTTCAACAAGTGAAGATAAGGAATCACTTAATCCAACTTGTAAATTGCTACAAATTTCAACAAGTGAATTAAGGATATCGGCTTAACTCACTTGTAAATTGCTACAAATTTCAACAAGTGAGATAAGGAATCAGCTTAATCCAACTTGTAAATTGCTACAAATTTCAACAAGTGAAGAAGACATCTCAGCTTAATTCATAAGCATATTCGGCTTAACTTCGGTTAAGCATCATCTCGGCTTAACTTCGGTTAAGCATCATTCTCGGTTTAACTTCGGTTAACATCATCTGGCTTAACTTCGTTAAGCATTATCGGCTTAACTTCGGTTAAGATTCTCGTAACTTCGTTAAGACATCTCGGCTTAACTTCGGTAACATCTCGGTTACTCGTTAACATCATCTGGCTAACTCGGTTAAGTTCATTCGGCTTAACTTCGGTAAGCATCATATTGGTTTAACAACTTGTAAATTGCTACAAATTTCAACAAGTGGTAACCATTCTTCTTCTCTTGCCCCCATGTGAACTTAAAATCCACTTGGGTTCTCATCATCATGTAGCTTGACCTTTCGCCGAGGTTAATTCAAGCCGAGGTTGTGCCTTGGTTTTTCTATTGATCTTACTTGGCTCCAACTGAGTTTGATTTTCGGCCTCGCATCGGCGAGCCGTTTCTCTTTTCTTGTTCCGAGCCTTTGTTCCGCATGTCTCCTCGGCCCTACATACTTCTCAATTCTGCCAACTTTAGTCTGATCTTGTGTGTTCCTTTTTATCTTCTGGGATCTGAGATCTGCTCATTGTGCTCTCTCTTTTCGGACTAGTGCTGAGATCTTTCTTCTGAATCTTGGATCTGCTCACTCAGGTTGAGCTCTTCTTTTCTCGACCTACTCATCTGCCGAGATCATGTCTTCTGGGATCTGGGATCCGGATTCTTTCACTCAGGTTGAGCTCTTCTATACTTGAATGTTATCTTCCTTGGGAGCGCTCATGCCCCTGTCTTTGCATCCCTTCTGGAAGGGTCTTCGTCTCCCGCAGGTATCTATCCTTCATACCTGGAGGTCTCTTCGTTGTGTTCGCTTCGATCTTTGTCTTTGGTGCGTCACCTTCCTGGCGGCTTCTTTCACTCCGTGACTCTGGTCACGAGTTTCTGTGTTGCATTGTCCCCTTCAAGTCGAGATCGATAGGTCTCCACTCCCAGAGGAGCTTGTCTCTAATCTGATCTTCTGTCCGTCATTGGCCATCTATTCTTCTTTCTTTCCCAAGACGGCGCCAAATTGTGTGGGTGATTTTCCGACCACACTGCCCGCTTAGTAACCAGCTGGAGAGCACTGGCAGAATAGATGGCACCTGACTGACCTCAACAGAAATATAAGAATCCGCGGTGGTTTCGACCACCCGGGGGCACTGACGATCAAGTCAGTATATCTCTCAAAGATAAATCAAACTAAACTCAAAGCTTGAGTATCAAAAGCATACCTTAGACCCATGGGGGTGCCTCTCTTTTATAGCCAATACAATCCTAGTCCCAATAGGAGCCTGGCCCTAATGGACTTAGGATTACTGCTTCTGGGACTCCCAGTGGGATTAGGATAAACTCTCTAAGAGTCTTATCTTTACCCAAACTGAAGTCTTCTCCAATCTAGGACTCTTGTCCATATCCAAGTTGAGTGATTTATGTTTTGTTGTGACATTTTATCTTATTAACTTATGTAGCCAATTTTGTCTTTTATGTTTTTCTAGCCAAAAAATTCTAAAAACCAACCAACTTAAGTCTTTGAGAGTGACATGAAGAGGGAAAAACCAAACCAATCTTAAGTTAGTTTGAGAGGGACATAAAAACAGAAAAGTTCAAGTGTTTGATTAAGTGGACAAAAAGGAATGACAAAATTTACCTCACTCTTACACTAAGAAGGTTTCGAAGTTCTCCTAAGAGTGATTTGTGTTTCTAATACTCTTTGAATTGTGTGTGTGTGTGGTAATATATGTTATACGTACACATTTGAATTTGATATCTTGTTAATTTGTTTTTGTGTTTTTTGTATTAGGTCTCAACTCAAGGAGCAGAATGGATGAGGGAATATATACGTTATAATGTACACACTTGATATGCGTTGGGAAACGAAGCTTCTCCAAGACAGATGTTGCTAGAACCTGGAGATTCCTCAAAATGCACTGTATCTGCCTGCTGCCGGCAGAGGAACACCGAAATTTCATGCATGTGTGGGACCACGGAAAGATTAGCCTACCACCCATCAAACTGATGGGGACAACCGAAACGCACCATTTTCAATTTTGGAAGACATGTTAAGGGCTTGTGTGTTAAGACTTCAAATGGTTCTGGGAGAAGCACTTTACCATTAGCCGAGGTTTGCCTATATTACAGCTATTAAGCGTAGGCATTGAGATGGGAATATCTTTTGAAGCGGCTTTACGGGCATTCTTATAGGTCACTGGTTTGTTTGTGCTGAAATAAGGGATCACCTATGCTTGGGCCTAAAGCTTAGTTTGCGAGACCACCAAGGAAATGGCTCTCATTTGGAAGAGATTAGTCACGGCTCAAAGCGTCAGAAAAATTTTATGCCGACCGGAGGGTGAAGACCATTTGTTCTTTGGAGGTAGAAGATCATGTATTTCTAAAAATTTCGCCTAGGAGGGATTGTATTTAAGAGTTTGTCGAAGAGGAATTATCTCCATGATTTATCAAGTTTTTGTTATCATAGAATGGGATAGGAGAAGTTGGCATATTGTCTTGCTTTAGCACCATAACTCTCTAGGAGTACAGCGATGTATTCCATGTGTAAATGCTTCGTAAACGAAGCCCAACCCTTTCCAATCTGTTAGATTGAATAGATATTTGAGGTTGATAAGGATCATCTTATGAAGAGAGGACGGTTAAAGTTTCAAAAACCCAAGAACAAGTATTCCATTAGTCAAAGTGCTCGGCGTCTGTCACGTCCCCAAAATTTCATCATTCAATCCCTTTGTTAATCTAATAACATTATAACTAATGGTATTAAGTTAAAGCATTTAAATATCTATTTCCATTGAACTATTCATGTGATTACGTATTTTATATTACATTTCTCCAAATAAATTAACAACAGTTCAATGGATAAGAGATAATACAAAAATATAAAAATGCCCTCAAGCAAACATCTTCTTAAGGGATGCCCTTGGATTACACACACACACAACACAAACACACCACAAAAAATTAGAATATAGTCTCCATCACAAAAGATAGCCGACGCTTCAACACATAGCACACAAAAGAGCCTTACGCTCCCATTCCAAAAATAAATCTCGATGCTAATCACTCAGGCAGCAAATCCATATCATCCCTAAAAGGTTTGTTAGTTTAGGTGTGAACAATCGCCCAATAGGAAATACCATTAACAAATTAGTAATTAATGAAATACATTATGATCATACTATGCAAGAGGTGAGAAAAATCCATTGTCGTACATTTGTAGAACCATTGAGACCAAATTAAACAATGTCTATTACAAATTCTTATCCAAATCATGGGGTATAAACTATGCTATTGATGTCCATATACAAAGACTCGTATACCACAAGTACATGTATATATATATTTATAGAGAGAGAGAGAGAGATTAAATAATCCCACATTTGCTGACTCCCAAAAAACGGCAAGTTGTTGGGCGCCAAAGGACTTACCCTTTCCACATTAGCCGACTCTAGAAATGGTAGGCTCATGGACCCCAAAATCATGTTTTCCCACATTCGCAGACTCTAAAATGGTAGGCTCATTGGACACCTAAAACTTTTTCACATTCGTTCAAAATATTGCATAAGACATTAGCAATTGCGGCACTAACTTTCCGCACAAAACCAAGGCCGATCAGAACTCGGACTCCTACACTTTTTATCCCCTTCCAACCACTTTCCAATCATTATACAATTTCAAGCCACGAAATATTAATTAATGAATGCATATGATGCATTGAGCTTACGAATCCAATTTTCTAAGGTCAGTTTTTCATATTCTCAACAATCCAAACAACCTAATCATTCCTAATTAAAGTGATTCTCCAAGTCATACTCTCATCATCTCAAGGTTTTATGTAAGAGGTTTCCCAAAATTTCATTCTTCCAGCAGGCATAATCAAGTCAATACATCCAATTTCAAGATTAGAAAGTCAATTTGAACCAAATCTCAATTTTTATTTCAAAATTTTTGAAAAATTAAGTTTTAAGAAAAAACTGGGTTTTTCCTTTTTAAGGCATTTAAAGGTCAATACTCATTCACCATTATCACAATCATTCAAAACAAAACATAAACTCTTCAAGGAAACTCATAAAAGATGACCCCCCCCTTTTATCAAACCATGGATATGCACAATCTACATACTTCTTGATACATATAAGTATAATTGAAAATACCACATATGTAACCCCAAATCAAAGATATAATAGTTAAAAGTGTACCCCCTACCTCAAGATTGAAGACAATAAGTTGAAGGACCCAACTCTAAGCTCCAAATAACACGAAACCAATCAGTAGATCTCTTTGCATAAAGCTTGTTTTCTCCAACCCCTTAGGAAAGATTCTAGGGGAATCAAGAATCTTGGTAAAAATCAAGAGGATAAGTGTTTTAGGGCTAGGGTTTCGAAATTGGGTGAAAGAGAGAAAATGTTAATGGAAAAAGTGAGAAAAAAAAAGTGTTTAGATTGACTTTTAATGCGTTGTCCTGATAAACCGCTTGAAGCGAACTTATCCACCGCTCGAGCGGTCTAACACAAGGTTGTCCGAAGTTTTTGCAAGAGTAGCTAACATGAATGTCACACCCCACAAATCGCGGGCAATGACCGCGCGTGGCCCCACAGGGACTTAGCCCAAGGCACACTTAGCCTTAACATGAATCCAAAAAGCCATAAAAGAATAAATGTGATGATAGAGCCCAGAAATAAATAAATAAACATCCATCCAGTGACATACCACAAGTGAAAAACAAGTCATAAAACCAACTTCCTAAAAATATATATATATATATCTAAATGGGACAACAAACCGCCCACAAAATAAAAAAAATAATTCTAAATAAAACCCAACCACAATGTATGCCACAAAAACTCGACAAAGCAACCTAAAACAAATTAAAAAATGCCCTAGAGGTCCATGCAAATTGAGTCCTCGCTACGCCATGAGTCCACTCTAAGTCCTCTCTAACACCTGGAAATGGTAAACAACTAAGTCAGCTGATAGCTCAGTGAGTAGCAACATGGATAGTATAAAAGACAGTTTTGAAAACAGGGTTCAATTCCAAAATAAGATATAATTCACAGGAAACTAGATTGGCATTACATTTGGTAAATACAATCTATTTCAAAAAGAAGGTTCCACAATTCAAACACTTAAAATACTCATGTCTCGCAAAGAACATGATAAACGGACATTTTCCACTTAAAACAAATTATAACATGAACACCAATAATTTTCTGGGTACCAAGAAAAACAAATAATATGCACACAGTTCTCAAGGCTATAAAACCCGTTTGGATCCAATACTGAACTAAAGAGTCATCCTCAGGGTGGCACCTGGGCCTTTCTCAAAGACGATCCGATGAAGGTCACCTAGTTGTTTTTAAAGGTCTTTTCCTACAATCGTTGAGCACTAGAGTCATCACGGCCTAACCCGGATCTGTTCCCTAGTGGCCAGAGTCACCACACACAGTGGAATAATTTCCCTGGAACTAAATACACACATGGTCCCAATAATCAATACACATCATTTTCGCAAAACAAGGTGGTTTCATCATTATAAACATGAGAGCAAAACAAATAGTTTACAGTATGCCAAGTTCACACATGTTTCAGAAATAATTTAATTCATTGATAATATAATAATTTATCAAAACGTTTAGTCTTGAAACAACAATTTAATTTTCCAACAGTTCAGGGTAGGGGAACATTTATAAAAATACGGAGCATGAAACTACTCACCTGAAACCGAAATAATATAATCCTCGAATAGAGTATAAAAGTTCAACTAGTGCCCTGAACCAAGTATAAAAACTACACGTCACTAACTAATTTAAAAATACTAAAGAATAAGAACTAAGTAACCCTAAACTAAAGCGCACTAACACGGCTCAACCCAACTCACCGCTACTCTTAAATATTACCTAAGTTCATGCTTCTCAAGGTCTAAAATCACCCAAGCATGGGTTCAAATCGAAACTTAACTAAAAATAACTTTAAGATAAAACAGAGTTTTAAACAAGTTTTTCCCAATCTATTCCTAACTTTGAAAAATTACAAAACCACTCCACGCTATTCGAAAAATTCCAAAACCTCCAGATATCAACTAATATATCCTAAGTTTCAAACCCAATTGGTTTCACTTGATTTGCTTATCAAAATAATTATCTACAATTTATTATATCCAAAACAGGTTGTTTTCTGCAGCACTTTAAAGAAATTGCGGTTCTCTTAATATACATGAGCATTCAATGCAAGACCAAAAATGTAAAAACTAGACTCGTAACCGGTTCTATGAAACTGATTTGATAATTTTTGATTTATACCCAAAGAGAACAACACTCCCGAATTTACTATTTAAAACAGTTTTCTGGACAGATTTGAACGCATCAGTTTATATGGATTTTGACTCCAAAAATTATGAAAAAAAAAAAAAAAAAAAAAAAAAAAAAAAAAAAAAAAAAAAAAAAAAAAAAAAAAAAAAAAAAAAAAAATATCAGATATGCATTTCATTATGTAATTAATACTGTAAGAATTTCAGTTCAAAATTAATTCGTTTAATATGGTTCTTGATTTTTAAAGTTCGTGGATTATGCGTTAGAATTTTTTAACTAAGAATAATACCCATTCTTTATACATGAATTTAACTCCTCAAATTTCTTAACAGTATATATATATAATATAATAATTACAAAATATATAAACCTACAACCTCCATGAATGAATAAAATAATAATGAATAAGGATAAAAACAAAAACCAAAAGGAAGAAGAAAGATAAAGACCACCACCAACCCAAAAATTCTCCTTGTTTGCAACCCTTCTTTTCTCTTTCTCTTTTTTCTCTCAACCTTTCTCTCTCTCCTGTGGTGGCTCCTACTGCTATTATGAATAGTATGAGGCAACCTAGGTTACATATGTATCTACACAAAAAGGCCCTAAATATTATCTTATATTTACTTTATTTTCAACACATTAATTAAATTAAATAATAACTATTATTATAACAAAATATACTTACTATCTTGCCCTCAATATTTTTTAAAAAAAATAAAATAAAATAAAACAAATCTTGCCTCTAAATTAAATGCTTTCACCACAAATTTATTTTAAGTTTTAAATTAATTAAAAGATCCTCCAATAATATTTAATTTGCACCTTAGAATTCACCACCAAAATATTTTGAGATTGTAATATTATTATTTTAATTATTTACTTAATTTTTTTATTCGGGTTCTCACAATGAAAAGTACTAGAAGTCTCATTTCTACGCTTGAGCGACCACATTACCACTCAAGCGATCCCGCCTACAACAAGCCAGATACTAAGGCCTCACATCTCCACTTTGAGCGACAGATTCACCGCTCGAGCAGTCACCTAGAATAGATTGTTACAATCTACCCCCGTAAAGAATTTCGTCTCTGGAATTACCTGATTCCTATAAACAATGATTCTAACAAACCCAAAAGAAACGGAATACTATAGTAACAATAATCTCAACAATCACTGTGGGATATATTTTCTGAGTACCAACACGTGGCAAGGTGACGCCGACGTGTCGCGTCGCTGACGTCGTCCGACGTGTTCAGCCGAGGTTGCAGGGTGCACGTGTCTGGTCGTGTGCCGAGGTATCTCGGCTAGGCCGAGGTTGCCTCCGAAGATATCGGAATCCGAGATAAGCGGATAAGGGACAAGAGTCCTAGAATGAAGAGGGACTCAAG
>NW_021029356.1:445608-499365 GCF_004153795.1 Camellia sinensis
GTTTTAAGTTTTCCGGAGCCTTTAATGGAATGCGATGCAGGAAAACTCTCGTGCCTTTGAAATGTCCTATTAAAATCTCTGAATTTATGAAATTGTCGTTCAAAGCTCGACACAGTAGCCTTGTGCCATTGCACAAACCAGAAGAAGGGTCAAGATTCCTCAAAAGCATAATTGGGGCTCCCACTTTCAAATGCAATGACTTTACTGTCCACTGGTGTCAAGAGTCAAGTTTCATGCTTTCCAAGCTGTTTGAAATCGCACCTCCTAGCCGAGGTTCTGGTTCCATTAATTCGTAAACTCCAAGAGCTTTGCAACTGCTCCACTCACACTCTCTGGTGAGTTCCCGATTTCCAGTCATCTATTTGACTCTGGCGATTTTCATACCGGCGTTCATTTGGTAGGTTCATAAATTCTTACATTTTATTAAGCGCAATCTTTCAAAACTCTTCTGATTTACTTTGAATCTGTTTATTTGCCATCTGTGGCCTTCTGTTCTCGTCTGTCTTCAAGTTTTTGATTTCTTATTGCTAAAATGCCTGGCACTGTTCTTGTCATATCCGCTTTCTGTTGCTAGCATCGTGTCTGGTTCATTACTTTCTTGTTCTTCACATACTTACTTAGTGCCTGTGCACTTGAATTTATTCTTGAACTTTGTCGTCTTCTTGTCTATTTTTCTATTTTTTCATTTAATCCTCTGGCTTCTTCTCTTTCTAGCTCTTTTGCTTAAATCCGTCATTTGTTCCAAGCTTTCAAGCTTTTGCAACTGTCTTCGTTTCTCTCCTCTGGTGAAGCTTTACGTCATTCTGTTATTGTCGTCAGACTTTGGTAATTCTCATTCTGGCTGCCCTCTTTCTGGTAAGCCACTGTTCCTCCTGGTTTTATTTCTTGTTGCTTTCCAAGAAGCTCTGCTTCATTGTTAATCACCATTGCTTGTTTTACCCGTTATTTCCAAATCATCTTCTTGAATACACACTGTTCACACATCCGTTGATTTCTACCACTGTTCTTGGCTTGACACACTTGTGCAATCTTTTTGTCTTGATTTCTTGATAGCTTCATCACCATTCTTGATTACGAATTACGTTCTTGTTTCTGTTTTCTGTGTCTTTTTCCAGATTCTTGCTTTCAATCTTTGCCTTCAAACTCTGAGGTGCCAATCGCCCAGAAGAGCTTTGATCAAACTCTTCAGGAGGTTGATGCTGAGCTCGTGGCTGAGAAGGCTGCTGAGAAGTTCTTTCCAACTGTCTTCTGGGGGTGAGACACAACCTACCGCTGATGCCGAGTAGTTTGCTTCCTTCTTGAAATTGATGCCGAGGTAGCGGTAGAGAAGCTCCTCCAACTGACTGCCGAGGCTGAACCATTGTCGTCCATCGAAGCAGATTAGTCCGACGTTCTTGCTTTCAGTCCCTAGTTCTTTAAGGTCTTCATTTTTGTACTTGCCAACCTTCTCAGCTCTTAACAAGCTAGTTGGTCATCTCGGTTGATCATATCTCGGAAACGTCTTTCAGTGTTTATCTCGGTTATACCAAACTTGTAAATTGCTACAAATTTCAACAAGTGGTAGACTTCATAATCTTCGGTTAACTCATTTTGTAAATTGCTCAAAAATTTCTACAAGTATTCCTTGCTCCTTAATTATCATTCCTTCCCCCTACACCTTCTCCCTGCCCCCTAATGTGAACGTAAGTTGTACTTAGGATCACATTAGGGAAGTGGGCTTCGTGCTGTAGTCACAGACCTGATGTGTTCTTCTTTCGCCGATGTATTAAAACTTCTGGTATTTAATTCACCCCCTTTAGACCCTCTTTCTCTTGGCCTTTGCAAGCTATCATCGCTGTTTCTTGAAGCATTTATTCCTTTCACAATTCTGGTCACCACTTCTGGCGTGCACTTAGTGGTTCTAATCAAAACGACGTTTGACTCCGGCGAATCTTTTGCCGACATTTAACTTTGTGCACTTTTTAACTTGTAAATTCTCTCAGAATTTCAACAAGTGTTAAACATCATTTCGGTTTAACTTCGGTTAAGTATCATCTCAGTTTAACTTCAGTTAAACATCACCTCAGTTTAACTTCGGTTAAACATAATCTCGGCTTAACTTCGGTTAAGCATCATCTCAGTTTTTTGAAGTTTTTCCTTTCTTTGTCGCTTGTACTTTTGTACCTTTTTGTTCTTTAGATAATGTAAGCTCTGCATATGGCCGATATGCCTCCTTGTTCTTGAATGTCTAATTCAACTTTCCTTCTCTGAATGAAGCGCTCTTCGTCGCCCTCCTGGACGAGGATTTTCTTCAGTGTCTCTTCACTCCTTTTGGCTGGCTCCTTGCCGACATCATCTAGGACCTCCATGTCCTTGTCTTCAATCTCTACCTTCCCTGGTTCCCGAATGTTGCAGGTAGTTTTCATTGCTGCCATGGAGCAATTCTGTGCCTGTAGTTGGTCTCCTCTGACTTCTTCAATCCCATGTTCCATGGGGAATCGTAATAGTTGATGCAACGTTGAGGGAACTGCCCCCATTGCATGCAACCATGGCCTTCCCGAGATGATGTTGTAAGGTGAAGGCGTGTCAATCACGACGAATTTTGTTTTGATCTTCTTCTAACTGCTCTTGCATGATTCTATACTTAGAATATTTTGCATGTCTTTCATACTTTGCCTCCTTTGTGCGATCTTCTCAGGGTTACATACCTCGGGTATAATAGCTACAAAACTTTTATTTCGGCAAGACACTGACCTACAAACTTTTCATAAATTCTAACAAGTGTGAAACATATACTACTCAATGTTAACTTTGCAAACATTTTCTGAAGTTTCAACAAGTGTTTAAACGGTGATCTCGGTCTAGCCTACTTGTAAATTGCTACAAATTTCAACAAGGATTAACATAACAAGTGTTTAAACAATAATCTATTTGTAAATTGCTACGAATTTCAACAAGTGTTTAAACAACATACTTAGCTTTTTCCTCAACCTGTAAATTGCTGCAAATTTCAACAGATGGTCACATGTCGGCTTAACATTATCTTGTAAATTGCTACAAATTTCAACAAGTGTTAAGCATCTTCTTTGGTTGGATCAACCTGTAGATTACTATAAGTGTGCAAACTATAACCTCGGCTTCACTTCGACTTGTAAATTACTACAAATTTCAACAAGTGAAGAGGAACAGTAATCTCGGCTTAACTTCAACTTGTAAATTGCTACAAATTTCAACAAGTGAAGATAAGGAATCAGCTTAACTCCAACTTGTAAATTGCTACAAATTTCAACAAGTGAAGGTAAGGAACCATCTCAGCTTAATTTCAGTGAAGCATCATCTCGGCTTAACTTCGGTTAAGCATCATCTCGGCTTAACTTCGGTTAAGCATCATCTCGGTTTAACTTCGGTTAAACATCATCTGGGCTTAACTTCGGTTAAGCATTATTTCGGCTTAACTTCGGTTAAGTATCATCTCAGCTTAACTTCGGTTAAGTATCATCTCGGCTTAACTTCGGTTAAGCATCATCTCGGTTTATCTTCGGTTAAACATCATCTGGGCTTAACTTCGGTTAAGTATCATCTGGGCTTAACTTCGGTTAAGCATCATATTGGTTTAACAAACTTGTAAATTGCTACAAATTTCAACAAGTGGTAAACACATTCTTCTTCTCTCTGCCCCTCAGTGTGAACTTAAAATCCACTTGGGTTCTCATCATACATGTAGCTTTGACCTTATCGCCGAGGTTTAATTCAAGCCGAGGTTGTTGGCCTTGGTTTATCTATTGATCTTACTTGGCTCCAACTTGAGTTTGATTTTCGGCCTCGCATCGGCGAGCCGTTTCTCTTTTCTTGTTCCGACGCCTTTGTTCCCAGCATGTCCTCCTCGGCCCTAACATACTTCTCAATTCTGACCAACTTTAGTCTGATCTTGTGTGTTTCCTTTTTATCTTCTGGGATCTGAGATCTGCTCATTGTGCTCTTCTCTTTTCGGACTTAAGTGCTGAGATCTTGTCTGCTAGAATCTTGGATCTGCTCACTCAGGTTGAGCTCTTCTTTTCTCAGACCTACTCATCTAGACCGAGATCATGTCTTCTGGGATCTGGGATCCGCGATTTTCTCACTCAGGTTGAGCTCTTCTATACTTGAATGTTATCTCCTTGGGAGCGCTCATGCCCCCTGTCTTTGCATCCCTTCTGGAAGGGTCTTCGTTCCTCCGCAGTATCTATCCTTCTATACCTGGAGGTCATCTTCGTTGTAGTATCCGCTTCGATCTATTGTCTTTGGTGCGTCACCTTCCTGGCCGGCGTCTTTCACTCCGTGACTCTGGTCACGAGTTTCTGTGTTGCGATTGTCCCCTTCAATGTCGAGATCGATAGGTCTCCCACTCCCAGTAGGAGCATTGTCTCTAATCTGATCCTTCTGTCCGTCATTGGCCATCTATTCTTCTTTCTTTCCCAGAGACGGCGCCAAATTGTGTGGGTGATTTTCCGACCACACTGCCCGCTTAGTAACCAGCTGGAGAGCACTGGCAGAATAGATGGCACCTGACTGACCTACAACAGAAATATAAGAATCCCGCGGTGGTTTCGACCACCCGGGGGCACTTTGACGATCAAGTCAGTATATCTCTCAAAGATAAATCAAAAACTAAACTCACAAGCTTGAGTATCAAAAGCATACCTTAGACCCATGGGGGTGCCTCTCTTTTATAGCCAATACAATCCTAGTCCCAATAGGAGCCTGGCCCTAATGGACTTAGGATTACTGCTGATCTGGGACTCCCAGTGGGATTAGGATAAACTCTCTAAGAGTCTTATCTTTACCCAAACTGAAGTCTTCTCCCAATCTAGGACTCTTGTCCATATCCAAGTTGAGTTCCCTCTTCATTCTAGGACTCTTGTCCCTTATCCGCTTATCTCGGATTCCGATATCTTCGGAGGCAACCTCGGCCTAGCCGAGATGACGTTGGCACAACGACCAAGACACGTGGCACCTCGGCTGACACGTCGGCGTCACCTTGCCACGTGTTGGTACTCAGAAAATATATCCCCACAGTGATTGTTGAGATTATTGTTACTATAGTATTCGTTTTCTTTTGGGTTTGTTAGAATCATTGTTTATAGGAATCAGGTAATTCCAGAGACGAAATTCTTTACGGGGGTAGATTGTAACAATCTATTCTAGGTGACTGCTCGAGCGGTGAATCTGTCGCTCAAGTGGAGATGTGAGGCCTTAGTATCTGGCTTGTTTGTAGGCGGGATCGCTTGAGTGGTAATGTGGTCGCTCAAGCGTAGAAATGAGACTTCTAGTACTTTCATTGTGAGAACCCGAATAAAAAAATTAAGTAAATAATTAAATAATAATATTACAATCTCAAATATTTTGGTGGTGAATTCTAAGGTGCAAATTAAATATTATTGGAGGATCTTTTAATTAATTTGAAACTTAAAATAAATTTGTGGTGAAAGCATTTAATTTAGAGGCAAGATTTGTTTTATTTTATTTTATTTTTTTTAAAAAATATTGAGGGCAAGATAGTAAGTATATTTTGTTATAATAATAGTTATATTTAATTTAATTAATGTGTTAGAAAATAAAGTAATATAAAGATAATATTTTAGGGCCTTTTTGTGTAGATACATATGTAACCCTAGGTTGCCTCATACTATTCATAATAGCAGTAGGAGCCACCACAGGAGAGAGAGAAAGGTTGAGAGAAAAGAAGAAGAGAAAAGAAGGGTTGCAAACAAGGAGGAATTTTTGGGTGTGGTGGGTCTTTATCTTTCTTCTTCCTTTTGGTTTTGTTTTTATCCTTATTCCATTATTATTTTATTCATTCATGGAGGTTGTAGGTTTATATATTTTGTATATATATATATATATATATATATACTGTTAAGAAATTTGAGGAGTTAAATTCATGTATAAAGAATGGGTATTATTCTTAGTTAAAAAATTCTACGCATAATCACGAACTTTAAAAATCAAGAAACCATATTAAACGAATTAATTTTGAACTGAAATTCTTACAGTAGATTAATTACATAATGAATTGCATATCTGATTTTTTTTCATAATTTTTGGGAGTCAAAATCCATATAAACTGATGCGTTCAAATCTGTCCAGAAAACTGGTTTTAAATAGTAAATTCGGGAGTGTTGTTCTCGTTGGGTATTAATCAAAAAATTATCAAATTAGCGTCATTAGAACCGGTTATGAGTCTAGTTTCGTACGTGTTTGGCCTTGCATTGATTGCTCATATATACTAAGAGAACCATCAATTTCTTTAAAGTGCTGCAGAAAACAACCTGTTTGGATATAATGAATTGTAGAAAATTATTTTGATAAGCAAATCAAGTGAAACCAATTGGGTTTGAAACTTAGGATATATTAGATCATATCTGGAGGTTATTGGAATTTTTCGAATAGCGTGGAGTGGGTTTTGTAATTTTCAAAGTTAGCGAATAGATTGGGAAAACTTGTTTAAAACTCTGTTTTATCTTAAAGTTATTTTTAGTTAAGTTTCGATTTGAACCCATGGCTTGGGTGATTTTAGACCTTGGAGAACATGAACTTAGGTAATATTTAAGAGTAGCGGTGAGTTGGGTTGAGCCGTGTTAGTGCGCTTTAGTTTAGGGTTACTTAGTTCTTATTCTTTAGTATTTTTAAATTAGTAGTGACGTGTAGTTTTTATACTTGGTTCAGGGCACTAGTTGAACTTTTATACTCTATTCGAGGATTATATTATTTCGGTTTCAGGTGAGTAGTTTCATGCTACGTATTTTTATAAATGTTCCCCTACCCTGAACTGTTGGAAAATTAAATTGTTGTTTCATGATTAAACTGTTTTGATAAATTATTATATTATCAATTGAATCAAATTATTTCTGAAACATGTGTGAACTTGGCATACTGTAAACTATTTGTTTTGGTCTCATGTTTATAATGATGAACTACCATGTTTTGCGAAACTGATGTGTATTGATTATTGGGACCATGTGTGTATTTAGTCCAGGGAAATTATTCCACTGTGTGTGGTGACTCTGGCCGGTCTATTGGATGAAAGATAAAAGTGAGGTTTTTTCTGTGTTTCAAAACTTCCATAAAATGATTTGTACTCAGTTTGGGGCGGTTGTCAAAATGCTACGTTTTGATAATGGGGAGGAATATCTTGACTCTGGTCTTGCCACTTACTTCGCCACTCATGGTGTTATTCACCAGACTTCTTGCACTAATACACCTTAACAATATAGTGTGAGAACTCAAAAATTGCCATCTCCTTGATGTCACCCGTTGTCTATCCTTTGAGATGCGGGTTCCTCGATCCTATTAGGGGGAAACAGTTCTCACTGCCGCTTATTTGATTAATCGTCTTCCTACCCAAGTCCTTCAAAAACAACCACCTCTTCAAGTTTTGTTCGGGTCTACCCCTTCTTGGTTCTCCAGCATAATCTTAACTATTGGTTGTGTTTGCTTTGTCCATAATCATTCACCCACTTGTGGTAAATTGGATCCTAGGTCTCTTAAGTGTGTTTTCCTAGGTTATTCTGCCACCAAAAAGGGTTATAAGTGTTATCATCCTCCCACTCGCAAATGGTTTGTCTCCATGGATGTCACTTTCTTTGAGTCTCAGCCTTATTTTCCAATCCCCCCGGTATCACAGTCATCCCTTCAAAGGGAGCGTTGGCGTGAAGAGATTCTTGTTCCACTTCTGCCAAGGGTAGAACAGATAGAGGATGATGAGCCAGCAGTTGTCGAGGAAAAAGAAGCACGCAAAGTTTATATCAGGGACAAGGACAGACAGCAAGTCAACTGGATACAAGAGACTACTTTTCTTCCTCTACTGGCAACTTCTTCTCTAGATGAGTGTCCAGAGTCACCCACCTCTCCTGAGAGTCCAGGTAATTTTGATTCTAGTGCTTCTATTCTTGTTTTTTCAGATCTTGATGTTCCCATTGCTATAGGAAGGGAGTTAGGTCATGTACTCATTTAAAAGTCAATCTAAACACTTTTTTTTCTCACTTTTTCCATACATTTTCTCTCTCTTTCACCCATTTTCGAAACCCTAGCCCTAAAACACTTGATTCCTCTTGATTTTTACCAAGATTCTTGATTCCCCTAGATCTTCCTAAGGGGTTGGAGAACAAGCTTTATGCAAAGGATCTACTGATTGTTTCGTGTTATTTTGGAGCTTAGAGTTGGGTCTTCAACTTCTTGTCTTCAATCTTGAGGTAGGGGTACTTTTAACTCATTATATCTTTGATTTGGGGTATACATATGTGGTATTTTCATTATACTTATATGTATCAAGATGTATGTAAATTGTGCATTATCAATTGGGTTTGATAAAAGGGGGGGGGGGTCATCTTTTATGAGTTTCTTGAAGAGTTTATGTTTTGTGTTGATGATTGTGATATGGGTGATGAGTATTGACCTTTAAATGCCTTAAAAAAGGAAAAACCCAGTTTTCTTAAAACCTTATTTTTCAAAAATTTTGAATAAAATGAGATTTGGTTCAATTGACTTTCTAATCTTGAAATTGGATGTATTGACTTGATTATGGTGCTGGGAGATGAAATTTTGGGAACCTCTTAACATAAAACCTTGAGATGATGAGGAGTATGACTTGGAGAATCACTTTAATTAGGAATGATTAGGTTGTTGGATTGTTGAGAATTGAAACTACCTTAGGAAAATTGAGATTCGTAAGCTCATGCATCATATGCATTCATTAATTATATTTCGTGGCTTGAAATTGTTAATGATTGGAAAGTGTTGGAAGGGGATAAATAGTGTAGGAGTCCGAGTTCTGAGTCGGGCCTTGGTTTTGTGCGGAGAGTTAAGGTGCCCAATTGCTATGTCTTATGCATATCTTTGAACGAATGTGAAAAATGTTTTAGGGTGTCCATGAGCCTACCATTTTTAGAGTCTGCGAATGTGGAAAACATGATTTTGGGTGTCCATGAGCCTACCATTTCTAGAGTCGGCTAATGTGGAAGGGTAAGGTCTTTGGCGCCCAACACCTTGCCGTTTTTGGAGTCAGCAAATGTGGGATTATTTCTCTCTCTCTCTCTCTCTATATATATATATATATACATGTACTTGTGGTATACGAGTCTTGTATATGGACATCATAGCATAGTTATACCCCATGATTTGGATAAGAATTTGTTATAGACATTGTTTAATTTGGTCTCATGGTTCTACAAATGTACGGACATGGATTTTTCTCACCTCTTGCATAGTATGATCATATGTATTTCAATTAATTATCTAATTTGTTAATGGTATTTCCTATTGGGCGATTGTTCACCCTGAAACTAACAACCTTTCAAGGAATGATATGAATTTGCTGCCTAAGTGATTAGCATCGAGATTTATTTTTGGATGGGAGCGTAGGCTCTTTTTGTGTGCTATGTGTTGAAGCGTCGGGCTATTCTTTTGTGATGGAGACTATACTCTAATTTTTTGTGGTGTGTTTGTGTGTGTATCCAAAGGCATCCCTTAAGAAGATGTTTGCCTGAGGGCATTTATATTTTGTATTATCTCTTATCCATTGAACTGTTGTTATTATTTGGAGAATGTAATCATAAAATGATGTAATCACATGAATAGTTCAAGGGGAAATAAATATTTAATGCTTTAACTTAATACCATTTTTGTGATGGAGACTATATTCTAATTTTTTGTGGTGTGTTTGTGTGTGTGTGTGTGTATCCAAGGGCATCCCTTAAGAAGATGTTTGCTTGAGGGCATTTATATTTTGTATTATCTCTTATCCATTGAACTGTTGTTATTATTTGGAGAATGTAATCATAAAATGACGTAATCACATGAATAGTTCAATGGAAA
Source organism: Camellia sinensis (assembly GCF_004153795.1). Classification (NCBI taxonomy): domain Eukaryota; kingdom Viridiplantae; phylum Streptophyta; class Magnoliopsida; order Ericales; family Theaceae; genus Camellia; species Camellia sinensis. The sequence goes on from NW_021029356.1 coordinate 455,440, forward strand.
TAGATATTTAATGCTTTAACTTAATACCATTAGTTATAATGTTATTAGATTAACAAAGGGATTGATGATGAAATTTTGGGACGTGACAGACGCCGAAGCACTTTGACTAATGGAATACTTGTTCTTGGGTTTTTGAAACTTTAACCGGTCTCTCTTCATAAGATGCATCCTTATCAACCTCAATATCTATTCAATCTAACAGATGGAAAGGGTTGGGCTCGTACTTACGAAGCATTTACACATGGAATACATCGTGTACTCTAGAGAGTTATGGTGCTAAAGCAAGACAATATGCAACTTCTCCTATCCATTCTATGATAACAAAAGGACTGATAAATCATGGAGATAATTTTCCTCTTCGACCAAACCTTATCAATCCCTCCTAGGCGAAATTTTTAGAAATACATGATCTTCTACCTCAAAGAACAATGGTCTTCACCTCCGGTCGGCATAATTTTTCTGACGGCTTTGAGCCGTGACTAATCTCTTCCAAATGAGAGCCAACTTTCTTGGTGGTCTCGCAAACTAATTTAGGCCCAAGCATAGGTGAATCCCTTATTTCAGCACAACAAACCAGTGACCTATAAAGATGCCCGTAAAGCGCTTCAAAATATTCCATCTCAATGCTAGCTTAATAGCTGTAATTATAGGCAAACTCGGCTAATGGTAAATGCTTCTCCCAAGACCATTTGAAGTCTAACACACAAGCCCTTAACATGTCTTCCAAAATTAGAATGGTGCGTTCGGATTGTCCATCAGTTTGAGGGTGGTAGGCTAAATCTTTCCGTGGTCCCACACATGCATGATTTCGGTGTTCTCTGCCGCAGCAGGCAGATACAGTGCATTTTGAGGAATCTCCAGGTTGCTAGCAACATCTGTCTTGGAGAGCTCGTTTTCAACGCATATCAAGTGTGTACATTATAACGTATATATCCCTCATCCATTCTGCTCCTTGAGTTGAGACCTAAAACAAAAAACACAAAAACAAAATTACAGATATCAATTCAAATGTGTACGTATAACATATATATACACACACACACACAATTCAAGAGTATTAGAAACACAAATCACTCTTAGGAGAACTTCGAAACTTCTTAGTGTAAGAGTGAGGTAATTTTGTCATTCCTTTTTGTCAACTTAATCAAACACTTGAACTTTTCTGTTTTATGTCCCTCTCAAACTAAAACTTAAGATTGGTTTGGTTTTTCTCTTCCATGTCACTCTCAAACTTAAGTTTGGTTTGGTTTTAGATTTTTGGCTAGAAAAACATAAAAAGACAAAATTGGCTACATAAGTTAATAAGATAAAATGTCACATCAAAACCATAATCATTATACTTTTTCTCTCACAAAAATCAAAAAAGTCAAAAAAGCCAAACCAAATGAGGCTAAAAAAGTCCAGCTAAAAAACATCTAACACACAAAAAACCAATTAAAAAAGCTAATGCCAAACGAAGACTTAATTAAAAACAATTATACGTGAATTTTTCGTCTTTTCTATGACGTCACTCTTAACTTAATCTGAATTTTTTCTCTCCTCTATGTCACTCTCAAAGTTAGGGTTGTTTGGAATGATCTAAAAAAATTTATTTTTTGTCTTTTTACGAAAAAATATACAGAAAACTAGAGGTGTTATTACTCAAAAAAGATAAAAAGATAATGAGTATGCTATTTTAGTGTACCCCAAACAAGCTCTTAATTAAAAAATACTTCATTAAAACTAATATCTATTTGAAATTTTGATCTATTCTATATGTCACTCTCAACTCTATCTGAATTATTTCTCTTCTATCATATATGTCGACACTCTCAAACTTAATTAAAAATAATTTTGTTGTCCTTTTTTTTTGCGTAAATGAGCCTCCATCACCATCTAGTTGATTTTCAACTAGCAAAAACAGATCAGTGTTTCTACTGTCAAACGAAGAATTGCTACCAATTTGTAACGAATTCAAGGTAATATGACTGAATCAGGATCCCCTCCTTGCATTTCCTACTTGCAGGGCCATTGGGCCCACTTTTAGGCTCAATTTTGATAATCTGAACTGTTCATATGTTAAGATTTGTTCAGTATATCATGCCTGTAAAAAATCAAGTAGATCGGATATCAGAAAGCATGTGTTTGGAAAACTCGAACTAAAAACTATTTTTTTAAAGAATTTAATAAACAGTTTTCCGAACACATGCTTTCTGATATCCGATCAACTTGATTTTTTACAGGTATGATATACTGAACAAATCTTAAAATATGAACGGCTTGGATTATCAAAATTGAGCCTAAAAGTGGGCCCAATGGCCCTGAAAGTAGGAAATTCAAGGAGGGGATCTTGATTCAATAGGACCTCTCTCACAAGCTCCAAACAAAAAAGGAAATTGACTTTTGAAAAAAAAGGCCTCCTCACGTTCCATTCTTATAGTAAGACATATATCTCAATCAGTTTCACGATTTAATTTAATTTAATTTTTTTTACCTTACAAAATTTATTAGAAGAGTAATGCTCTAGGAAGCATGGATATGGATACGGGATACGGGTACGATACAATACGGATACGGTGATATGGAAAAATTTGAAAAAGTAGGATACAGGTACAGTGGGGATACATTCATAAAAAATATTATTTTTACAATTTTTAGTAATGTAGTGTACATAAAAATAAAACTTCAACAATTAATGTTGCATCACCCATAACAACCATAATACATCACCCATAACAAAAAATTCATCAATTCAATTAAATTTCTGTAATTTCAACAATATAGCATCGCAATTCCAACAATATAGCATCACCCATAACAACCATAATGCAATTCAAATGGGGGAGGGGGGGAAATTTACAAAGTTCATTTATTTATTTATTTATTTGCTTATAAGAAATTAATTTATGGTGTTTAGTTGCAATTGTAAATTTTAATTTATTTGATTTTTCAGGTAATACATATAGAGTGTATTATTTTATTTTATTTTACCTTATTTGATTTATTTTATTTTATCATACAAGTAATACATACAAAGTTCATTTATTTTATTTTATTTTATCTTATTTGATTTATTTTATTTTACAGAGTATACATACAAAAAAATAAAAAAAAATAAAATATGACAGATGAAAGAGAGAGAGAGCGACGATAGATAAAGAGAGATGGAGAGATCGACCGAGAGGGGGGAGATGAGATCGAGCGATCTGTCCATCTCCAGACCAGAGAGATCAAGCGAGAGGGAGAGGGAGAGAAAGAGAGAGAGAGAGAGAGAGAGAGAGAGAGAGAGAGAGAGAGAGAAACCTGATTGACGAATCTGAGCAAGAGACGACCATGAACTCCTCTCCTCCTTTGTTACTGCTATTCGACCTAGGTAGGGTTTGGTTGATTGATTTTTTTTGTTTTATTTTACCTTACTTTTGATATTTTATACTTTGACCCCCATTATAAATTTTTGAAATTATTTTTTTGCCTCGCCGTATCCCGAAAGTATCCCAACTGTATTCTAGCGTATCCCAAACGTATCCGAAATTCAAATTTTTTTTTTTTAAAAAAAGGATACTTTTTTGCCGTATCTGATATGTATCCCGCTGTATCGGGCATGTATCTGTATCCAATACGCGTACGGTGGCCATTTCAGAGTATCCGTGCTTCATAGGTAATGCTATGCATAATTTAATTTTTACTTCTTTTTTCACTACTAGACACTAAGTAATAAGCCCACATTATATATGCATATGGGTTTTATCCAGTGGCAAAGCTAGAAATTTCATACTAAAGTTAAGCTAATGAAAAAGGGCGACGCTACCCTTTGCTTAGAGATGTCACCTGAATCCCCTCAACGATTTTTTTTATTTTATTTTATTTATTATTACATAGATATTAAAATTTATGACGAAAGTCAACAACTGAACCCACTAAATTATAATTTTGAAATAATTTTGAACCCACACTTCTCATATTCGCTACTTTTTGAACCATCAAATGAAAAGTTTTTACTTTTTGATTTTTTTTTTTAATGATATGTCTACTTTTTGTTTAAATATTTTACATGTAAAACAATTTATTTTGTAGTCTGGTTTTGGGAGATCAATGGATGAATGATTATTTGATTATGTATATTAAAAATAATGTATTTAATAATATTGATAATGAGTTTATTATGCGATGATTTCAAAATGTGAAATCTCGTCATTGTTAATTGTAAAAGCTAATATATTAACATGTCTTTTTGTTTAAAGAGTAGTATCAATATATTGACATTCCTTTTGTTTATAATTTGAGAATTTGAATTAATTTGTTGATTTTTTAAAATAGGTGACATATATGATTAACGTGAATTTTTTTATATATATGTCATTTAAATTTTTGATTGACACCACTAATAATAATTCCTGAAGTCACCACTGCTAATGAATGCACATAAGTTGAGTTAATTCAGTTTAATGCCTAACTTAAAATTGAATCAAAGACTAGATATAGAACCAATCATACCAAACAATATTGACCATACATATGAGATATTTGGATTCATCATAAAAGATGTAGTTAATTCAAATTGAACCGCATATGTTTTATGTAACACCCTCAAAATATAGGAACTCGACTTATCAGATATAACCCATATTCAATACCCCTTTCCAGTGATTAGAGAAATATACATGTTCAACCAATATGTTAATTCAACATTCATTCAAATATAATCATAACCCCATCTCCTTATATTTCAATCCAATATTCCAATATAACATTACATGCATTAATAAATTCACAACTCTACAAGCTTGAATCTATAACATATAATTTATAAGAGATAATTCTAAATTAAATACAAATATATTCCTTGAAGGCTACACATTCCAAAGGACTTGTCCAATTACATCAAAAGTGGGTCTCAACGCAGTACGTGTTAGCCCTTGGTTTTACAAAAGATATAAACAAAGGCCTCGTTTGGCAACCTTTAGTTTTAGCCAAAATGTCACTGTAAATTGTCACATCACTCTTTTTACTTTTTTGCATATCTTTTCGTAAAAAGTCAAAAGGTTACTAAAATAGCCTACTCCCAAACGAGTCCAAAATCGAGCTTCACACTCCAAAATCTTCTACGCTTTCATCTTGGTGGAGGTACACCATCAGCACCTAAAAATGATTTTCTCTATAAAAATGAGTATATAACCCCGCAAAGATAATCTTAATGAAGTGCATGAAGTTAACAATATCACACTATAATAAATGAGACTTTTGGCAACTAAATTTTTAGTTGCCAAAAGTCAGTTTTTAGTCGCCGAAACTTTTTTGTGACTAAAATTTTTGGTTGCCAGATTAGTCGTTAAATAATTGTCGAGAAAGGTAATTGGTGACTAAAAAAATTTAATCGCTGAAAGTTCTCACTTGCTGACTAATTTTTTAGTCACCAAAAGCTTTAAGAAAAAATAATTTAATATCTCATTTTCAGCGACAAACATTTAGTCGCCAAAAACTGAAATTATTTAAGACCGTTAAAGTTTTAGTCGCCAATTTTTTTATTTTTTTTTTCATATTTTTTTTTAACTACTAAATGTTTTAGTTGCCTAAAATCTAATTTTCTTAAAGTCTGATTTTATTATTATTTTTTCTTTTTTGGCTACTAAAATTTTAGTTGCCAAAATTTTTTTCTCATTTTTTTTGTTGTTTTAGCCACTAAAGTCTTAGTTGCCTAAAGTCTACTTTTTTATGACTACTAATATTTAGTCCCCCCCCAAAAAATAGACCCCCCCCCCCCAAAAAAAAAAAAGAAATCATTTTATTATTTTTTAACAACTAACTATTTAGTCACTAAAAATATTTACTTCTTTTTTGGCTACCAATTATTTAGTCACCAAATACATGATTTTATATATTTTTTTAAAAATTAATTTGTCCATAACCTATATGTTTTCCTTGCAACTTGTACCATGTATATAAACAAAACAATACATATATTATCAACCATTCCACAATTTCCATCCATTTCACTTCCAACCATCCCAAAAAAGAATAATTTTTAATGTCAAATTCCATGCAAACTAAGTATATTCTAACCTAAAATAATAATTCCATGCAAAACAAAGAATCATACAAAAACCATGTCCTCTGATTGCTCTTTTTGGCAATCTCCTCTTCTATACCATGGACTTTGGGTCTTCCCAAAAAATACGTAAGCCATGCCCACAAACAAGAATAACACCACCAATATTAAACATGTCAATTTAACCTAAAAATCAATTGTATAGAAATAATATAAAAATTTGAAATGATGCAAAATACTCAAATTGAGGTCATTGTTTGACCAAGAATGCTTAAACTATAACTTGTACACGAAATTCTATAGAGGCAAGGGATGAAAGTAGAGATGAAAAGAAAAGTGATGATCTTCAAATGTGGCACATCTCTTCATGGAAAAGCATATTGAGTATCCAAATCATTGACAAGGCTATGGAAAGGTGTTGAATGGGACTTAGTAGTTGTGTTTCAGAATTTTACTTGGTTCTGATTCTCAGTCAAGATTCAAATTAATTTGTCATTCATAATTGGGTAGAAATGAGGTTGTTTTTATACATTGTAAACAAAATGAGCTCACATAGAAACAAAATACTATGATGAAGCACAATAATTAGAATTCTCAACCACTTGAAATATGTAATTTAGCGAGCAACCAGAGGAGTGTGACATATATAAATTAGCATGACTGATACAAAAAAAGTGAGATAGAAATACCAAACCTCCTTAAAAAGAACAACCTTAGACTCTTCTGGGCTCAGTTCTGCAGGGGAACAAAGACTTCAAAGTTAATACTCATTCATCATGGATGATCCATAATTCTATCAATAGCAAAGTTTGAATGAATTCTCAAATTTTGAGACTGCCTAATAACATAATAGAATGGAACAAAAATAGAAATCAAGGCATTCTGCAAGTGAAGCGTCCAGTAATATACCTATTATCACACAAAACAATCAAAAAATTATTCAAGCTTGCTCAAAGTAGTTTCAGCAGTGTCTAGATTAGCACGAACGTGCCCTGAAATAGTGAAAGACTTGCAAGTTAAAGAAACACATTCATGTCTAGATCAAGACCCAAAAAGAGTGAAACAAAAAGAACTATTATATGATATCACCAAGAGTGAAGCAAAACTACGAAAAAATACAAGCTTGTAATAAAACAAGTTTTTGGCAGGGACATTTTCTCATCCGTTTGAGGTGATTGTTAAAACAAATCATACCAATATCTTGTTCTAACATTTTTTACATGAAAATCTCTTAACCGAGTGTTATACCTTGCAAAACTTAATTTTAATAGTATTTTTCAGGAATAATTTCCAAAAGATAAGCTATAGCTTATAGTTTATACAAACAACCATATATGCTAAAGGCCAACCAGTAGTGGTTTTAAATAGAAACTAGAAACTGTGAGGGAGTTTAACAATTAAAGCAGGTATTAGCCATCAAGCACATCAACAACATGTATAAGGGAAACCTGAACCAGATAGTCGAACTGCATTTGCACGCCACTGTTGTGCCAATGCAAGCACAATGGCATTCTCAACCTTGGAAAGAGCAACCATAGAACATGTAAGTAGGTATAGTGACAATTCCAACAAAGAAATACTATAGTATCATAAACACAACTGAAAAGCAAGTGGCCTGGTTTGAAGAACCAAAATTATTCAAGAGCACTAAGAGCGAAGGATAAAAGTGAAACAAAATTTGATCTTATACTTCAAAAGGAAACCTTCAATGATGCAAGTTCCTTTAAGCCCATTTCAACAGAAAGCATACTCTCTATATTTCCTTTTCTAGTTACACATCCGATCATTAAGAGCAATTACCTGAATAAGAATGATGTGATGAGAAGAGGAAGATATAATGATACATAGGTAGTTTGACCATATCCAAGCTTATCTATAACAGATTTATTAATAACTTTTAGGCACTAGATTGTTAATACTAGCAGTTCAAAGTGCTTTAGAGCAAGACTTTGAATAACCTAAAGCATAGCACAACCATCAGACTTGTCAATATCAAATTCATAAATATTCTGGATCTGCTCCTATTGCTTCTCCAAAGGCTAACCTTACAATTCAAATCACAATCAATCAACATCACAAAGATTATGAAACATACAAGGAACTTTGAAAATGTTTAATCACAGAGAAAATCAAATTCAAATCTAACTTGTAATGAAAAGCACTATACATATTGAAATTGCAATCAACATATACGAATTATAATGAAATCAAAACATACATTCATGTTTTATACTGTATTGAAATCAAAAAGTTAAGCAGAATGAAAATTATAGTTGATTCTTTGCAAATTATACTTGAATCGAATGAAGAATGAAAGAGAGAAGGGGAAAACCTTGGCCCAAATCCACTGCTCTCAGAGAATCTATCAATAAAACAAGGTTGTTGTTCTTTGTCACTTCCATGCTGGTTGAAGGGGAAAACTTTGGCCCCAATCCACTGCTTTCCAAAACACTCTCAGAGAATCTCTCTCCCTCTCTAAAAAACAAAAAAAAAAAAACTCTAAATTTAAGTAAACTTCCAAAAAGCAAAAGATTTTTATAGATCTAAATCTCCAACCTTAATAGTCAAACAAATCGACGTCGGAGAAGAGTCGATGATCACTGATTACATAGAAGATGATATTTGTGATGGATGAAAATCAACATACAAGAGAAAGGATTTGGAAATAAACGTCCAGCATGTAATGATTTCACTTTCGAATAAGTATTTTTCGGAGAGTGTTTTGGAAATAAACTAAAGCGAGGATGATTTGGTGTATGCGAGTCTATGTCTCTCTCTTTCTATATAGAGGGCTATTATAATCACTTCACCTTATATTTTAATGGAGAAAGGTGTTTCGTAGGATACAATTAGCTTGTGTCGTTTTTACATAAAAATGTTGGGTCAAGGGAGTTTTGGCCAAAACCCCCAAGAAAATAAGACATGGTGGAGAAATTCGAATCACTAATCTCCTCGTGAAGTGCATGAATTCTGGGGTATGATAAAAAAAAAAAAGTTTAATGAAAATTTTTAATTCCACCTCTATGTATAAGAAAGTACTATTCCCTCTAAGGTACGATTTGGGTATTTATTAAATACTTTTGGGGTATGATAAAAATTAGGGTAACTTACACTAGTATCTCTGTACTTTACATCCAATCTTGCTTTGCCCCTCAACTTTTAAAAGTGACAATTAGTCCCTCATACTTCAAATCAGGTTCCAATCCCCTCCATTTGTTTACCTGCATTAATGAACCAAATGGAAATGAGATTCACATGACCTTAGTTAAGTAGAATCTTAAAAAATTCATTAAAGAAGCCTCCCTCCCCCTCCAAAAAAAATAATAATATATAAATAAATAAATAAAACCAACTATTTTTGACTTTTCAATTTTAAAAATTTATTTTACTTTTTTTTTACATCTAGTTAAGTAGAATCTAAAAGTAACTTTTTGATTTTTTTTTTTTTAAAAATTTACTAAAGATGAAAAAAAAAATCAACAAAAAAAGTCAGTAAAATAATGAACCACAAACAACTAATAGCATCCCACTCACTCTAGTGAATATCATTTCCATCTAGTTTCTTAACGTAGGTTAATAAAGGATGTGAATTGCCCTAAAGGTGTTGCTAATGTGTCTTTCAATTTGGCTAATTGGACTCCTCATTTGGGGAATTTTTTGAAGCTCAACTATGATGTGGCTGTTCAGAAAAACTCTTCTCAAGGTGCAATTGATGTTCTTTTACGAAATGCTCATGAAAATCTCTTTAATGGAATAGCCAAGCATGTAGCTATTTCATTTGTTCTACAAGGTGAAGCACTTGCTATTCTACTGGCTTGCCATGTGGCATAGGTGCATAACCTTTCGAACATTGAGATTAAAGGTGACAACAAGTTAGTCATACACCTCTGTGTGTCTGAAAATGTTCTCCCTTGGGAGTGCAATGTTGTCCATGATATCAGAAGCTTGGCAAGGCAAAGAAATTTGTTATTCAGGTGGAGTCCTCGATCAACAAATAAGGCAGCTTATTGGATAACCAAATCTCTTATGTGAGGTGATTTACTATTTTCTTGGGTGTCTAGTGAGGGCTTTGTCTTTGTAATTGTTTGTTTGGTCTTCTTAGTTTAAAATTTAAAAAAAAATTAAAAAAAAAGCTTGATTGGAAGTATGAGGGTTTAAGTGTCACTTTTTAAAGGTCAGGGGCCAAAGTGGAATTGAGTGTAAAGTGCAAGGGTACCAAGTGTAATTTTTCCTAAAAATTAAAAAGGAAAATTTGAGTCTGTGTGTCGTATACCCAATACATATGCAGAACTACAAAGTATTAATACCTGATATGGATAGATATTTGTGGATGTAGTTCATAGAGTAAATAATAGTTAATGGTGACGTTATTCCTAGCGGGCGCGCTGAAGAGCTTCTTTCTCTAAGTGATTTCCGATGCCTCTTCGACGACTTTATGGCACGTCTTTGTCGAGCTCTGAAAACACTTTCAAAGTGTAGAGCTGGATATTTTTTTTATGTTTAGAAAGAAGGCTTTGAGTATAGCGATCCCGGATTTACCCTTGTTGTGCAGTGATCCGGACATGTGTCCGTGGATGTTGGTAGTTGATCTTTATCTTCTTTACATCCTTTCTTACTTTGTATTTGAGTTATAGGATGTGTTGGGCAGGTTTGTTATAGGTTGGTTGAGTTTAGAAACCAAAACTAGTTGCCCAGATTTTGGCCTGTCCGCTCGAGCGGGGGTTTTGGCGCTCGAGCGGGGAATACACCCATCCAGTATTTCCTGTGCAGTGTTGGACGCTCGAGCGGGGGATTGGACGCTCGAGCGGGAGGTTGTGAGTGACGCTCGAGCGGGGATCTGTTGTGTCGAGATGCTGGGAGAGTGCATCCGGCGCTCGAGCGGGAGTTTGGCCGCTCGAGCGGGAGTCTGTGAGTGCCGTCGAGCGGGAGTTTGACGCTCGAGCGGGACGACTGGGTTTAAGTTCGAGTTTTGACTTTTCAAATCACTTTTTCACTTTCTCTTCTCTCTCATACTTTTCCAAAAACACCATTGTTGAGCCTCTCACTCTAAAACTCTACCTTCTCTCTAGGTTTTGATCTAGTAGGAGTGATTTGCTCATCTTTGGCCTTTACAAAAAAGTTGTTGATCGTCGAGGGCTACATTTTAATCTGAAAATTTCGGGATTTGGAGCACGTTGGTTTTGTTATCTTCTCCCTTGGGGCTCCGGATTTGAGGTAGGGATATCCTACTCCTCTCTGTGGATTGTGTCTTTAAATTTTAGTATTTTGAGATGTTGGGGTTGGTTTGGTAATTTTGTGAAAGTTTGGGGCTTTTGTGTAATTTTACAAAAGTTGGGGTTTATTTATAATAAACCTAGATGCATGTTTGGCATAGAGAAATGGAATAGATGTTGAATCATTGATGAAAATGGGACCTAAGGGTCTTAATGCTAATTATGGAAAATGACCTAATTGCATTGTTTGATTAATTGGGATAATTAATTGTGAGAAAAGAGGAAATGAAATGGAATTGTTAAGATTGGGAATGAATGGGGTTAAAGGGTGTAGTTGGATTATTTATCACTCACCGAATTGAAATGTTGATTGAATATCCATTTGTGCATTTATTTTCTATTAGAATAAACTGCTTTGGGCTATCGGTGGAGGATAGTCGTGATTGTTGTAGAGAATGCATGATGATTAGGCAAACTGAAACTAATCAATGGAATGTGTCATGGAATTTGACGGTTGATAGAATACATTAACTGTATGTATTGAGTGATTGTATATAAAACCAATGTGTTTGTATACGTTATGTGTAGAGGAGGAGATGGGGGATGTACTCCGCGGTTTAGGGGAAGATGGGGGATGTACCTCTAGACCGGATAGTGTTGGGAGGAGATGGGGGATGAACTCCGTAGATACAGCTCATATGCTTGTCTAGAGAAGTGAAGATAGAGCTCATATGCTTATCTTTGAGAAGTATAGATACAGCTCATATGCTTGTCTAGAGAAGTGAAGATAGGGCTAATATGCTTATCTTTGTGAAGTGTGGATGTAGCTTGTATGCTTATCTGTGAATGTGGGATATAGTTTTTATACATATCTATTGAGACGATGATAGAGCTAACATGCTTATCTGTTGAAAAAGGGAAAATGAAAAGTAACTTGGACTCATAAGTCGTATGACATAAAATTGTGTTTTATGTGGATGTATCCGTGTTGGCCATCTATCAATTGCTAATCTTTTAGTCATTGTTCATGGTTGGTTTAGTGTATTTCTACTGGGCTGTGGCTCACCCTATATGGGAATATCATTTTCAGGTGCAGGCAGCATGCCACCTCCAAGGACATAGCTTGGGAGGCTAGAGGCGGACACACTTTTGTCGTTTTATTTTTGATGTATTACATGTAAATTCAAGCCAAGGGCTTAAAGTGTAAATGAGTTAGTACTCTTTTGTTGTAACCAAGTGTTAACTTGGAAAGCTGTAAGCCCGTAGGGCATTTGCTTTTGTTGTTAACATGTAATACTTTTGTAAGGAACAACTCTGATTAATAGAAGAATGTGGATATTTTGTATGTCAATGAATGTCTTAATTGATGGTTTAATGTTATTATTTTGAGGGCGTGACATTGAGAGTTTCTCTCCCGATTTTTTAATTTTCTACACCTACAATGGTTTCCTCTTCTCTCAATCTTCCTCCCATACAGTTGTGAGCTTTCTTCTACTTCAATTCTGGCTCTTGGCGGTGACCGTAGTACAACGACTGTAACAGTGGAGTTGAGTAGCGACAATAGAGGCGATGTCGACAACAATGGCAACGACATGTTTGTTGTAGATCTTGATTTTCCAAACCACATTTGTGAGATTAGTGGTTTTCCTTGAATTGTACTTGTGTTTTTTGACAGCTTTGTAATTTGTTATTTGTAATTCTTGTTAGGTTGTTTATTAGGCTCTTTAAGGTCTTATCGTTTTTATTTTTATTTTAATATAATTGCTTTGTATGTTTTTTCAAGAGAAGAAAATAGTTAATCGTTAAATGATAATCAAGGCTAACTAGCTATTCAATTTATAGTGAGTCTAGTAGTGACCATTATTAGCATCTTCAATGAATTTTGCACAAGATCATAAAATGAACAGCATGTGCTAAAATTAACCAATCTAGGCTTGCAATAGATGGGCAGCCCAAGCAGTCCAAGCACTGAAATCATGGGAAGCCCAATATATGATAAATGAAGACGTCTAGGCCCATCTTCTCATTCCTGAGCCTGGATTTTGAAACCTGGGCTGTGTCGGTCCATTAATTTGAATAACGGTTTCAAAAAAAAAAAGAAAAAGAAAAAGATATGTAAAATATAATTATAATTTAGGAGATTTTTTTTTTTAAAGTCCTTGATATTAAAATTTTATAAGATATATTTTCATTGTAGTTAAGGTCCCTCAACATTTTATATAGAGAAAATTTGACTCAGAGAAATTCTACTCGACTCAGAGAAATTTCGCCCCGACTTAGAGAAATCTCAATTTTCAAAGAGAAATTTCTCTGATTTCACAAAGAAATTTTAAAATTTTTCTATGATCATACTAGAAAGATTTAATTTCTCTAGAGTTGAGGTTAAAATTTCTTTGAGTTGGGTGAAATTTTTCTGATTTCACACAGAAATTTCTCTGAAATCATATTAGAGAAATATCGAAATTTTTCTGAGTCGGGTGAAATTTATCTGAGTCAAGCAAAATTTCTCTAAGTCAAATTTTTTCTATGAAAATGTTGACGGACCTTAGCTAATTAAAGAAAATATCTTAGACATCACCTACTACACAAAGTTAAAGAGAAATGTTTCCCTAATTTTTCCTATATTTTATTTACATTTAACTAACTTTTATTTATTTATTTTTTTCAAATTTTTATTCAAATAGATCAACCAAACACAATGCCAACACTACAACAAAAAAGGCCTTTGGTGACAGACTGATTTTGTTTCCAAACATCAAATTTTCGTCACTAAAGTGATCTGCGATGAAAAAAATTTGTCATCACGTTCGTGGCCTATACGTCGTCGTTGAAAGTACCTGGTGACAAAAAACAGTTTCGTCGCCTATTTTTTATTTTTTGCGATGAAATGTTTCGTCGCTGAATGTTGAATTTTCCGTCCTCTATAACATCAATTTCGTCGCCAAAACTAAATAAAATTTTATTTTAATTGTTTTTTGCGACGAAATATTTCGTCACCAAATAGATTTTAGTGACGAAAGTTTTCCTCACCAATGATATGGATTAAGGTGACAAAAAAATTCGTCACTAAAATGAGCAGAAAAGAAAATTTTTCAATGACAAAAAATATTTTGTCACCAAATATTTCAATTTAGTGACGAAATATTCAACAAATGTGACGAAATTATTTGTTTGGTATTATATCATTAGTGACAATTATTCGTCATGTTTTTTGAAAACTAATAGCGACATTTTTTATTTCGTCAATAATAAAAATTAAAAAATTTGAAAATAGGGGCACTATTTTCTTCTGATTTTTTTCTTTTCAGTAACAATTCCTTGCGCATTTCAATAACCTGTTCAATAAAATATCTATTACAAATCAATACAAAAATCTATTCATTTTCATAAAAATCATAATCGAATTTCAGCACTATCCACAAAAATACAATATGAACTGCATTCGGATTATAAACATGTCTCCTAATATCCACAAACGTCTACTAATATCCACAAAATTATCATATCAACCGTATGCGGATTACCAAACACATTTAATATCCAACAACAAAGCATGTCTACTAATATCAACAAAAATAAAATATCAAGGGCGGATTACCCAACATGCCCTGTAATATCAACAAAAATATAAAATTTACAACGCAACCAAAATACATGTAAGGTGATATGAACAAAAACACAAAATGAGCTACCATCTGCCCTCCAAATTACCAAACATGTCCATATCAAATCTCGAATCTGCAAAAAAATGAAACACAAAAAAGAAAAAAATAATACAAGTTAGACAATTATTATCTTATCCATAAAATATACAATTTAACATGCATTTTTCGAATTAGTTTTCAAATCGGGAGTCCGGTGCAAGTTCCGTAAGTTTCCACAACTTACATTGGTCCCTCCCGACGTGCTTGAGGTGTTCCTCGGGTCGTCTCGTGGCTGTTGTACGATTTTGGCCCCCGAAAGTCTATTTTCAAACTTAAGTGTGAAAAAGTACAATTTTGGACTTAGTTTTCAAACCGGGAGTCCCGTGCTATTTCTGTAAGTTTCCACAACTCACATTGGTCCCTCCGAAGGTGTTTGAGGTGCTTCCCGAGCCGTCTCGTGGCTGTTGCATGATTTTGGCCTCCGATGGCCTATTTTCAAGCTTAAGTGTGAAAAGTGCATTTTTTAACTTAGTTTTGAAATCGGGAGTCCTGTGCTAGTTCCGTAAGTTTCCACAACTCACATTGGTCCCTCCTGAGGTGTTTGAGGTGTTCCCCAGATCGTCTCGTGGCTGTTGCATGATTTTGGCCTCCGATAGCCTATTTTCAAGCTTAAGTGTGAAAAAGTGCAATGTTCGACTTAGTTTTCAAACCCGGAGTCCCGTGCTAGTTCCGTAAGTTTCAACAACTCACATTGGTCCCTCCCGAGGTGTTTGACGTGTTCCCCAGGCCGTGTCATGGCTGTTGCTCAATTTTGGCCCTCGATGGCCTAGTTTCAAGTTTTAGCATTACAAAAGTTCATTTCTTGACTTAGTTTTCAAACCGGGAGCCCCGTACTAGTTCCGTAAGTTTCCACAACTCACATTGGTCCCTCCCAAGGTGTTTGAGGTAGTCTCGTGGCTGTTGCACGATTTTGGCCTTCGGTGGCCTATTTTAAAGCTTAAGTGTGCAAAAGTGCATTTTTCGACTTAGTTTTCAAACCGGGAGTCCTGTGCTAGTTCCGTAAGTTTTCATAACTCACATTGGTCCCTCTCGAGGTGTTTGAGATGTTCCTCGGGCCGTCCTGTGCCTGATGCACGATTTTGGGCCCCGAAGGTCTATTTTCAAGCTTAAGTGTGAAAAAGTGCATTTCTGGACTTAGTTTTCAAACCGGGAGTCCCGTGCCAGTTCTGTAAGTTTCCACAACTCACATTGGTCCCTCCCGAGGTGTTTAAGGTGTTCCCCGGGCCATCTCGTGGCTGTTGCACGATTTTGGCCTCCGATGGCCTATTTTCAAGCTTAAGTGTGAAAAAGTTCATTTTTCGACTTAGTTTTCAAACCGGGAGTCCCGTGCTAGTTCCGTAAGTTTTCACGACTCACATTAGTCCCTTCCGAGGTGTTTAAGGTGTTTTCCGGCCCGTCTCGTGGCTGTTGCACGATTTTGGCCTCCGATGGCCTATTTTCAAACTTAAGTGTGAAAAAGTTCATTTTTCGACTTAGTTTTCAAACTGGGATCCCGTGCTAGTTCAGTAAGTTTCCACAACTCACATTGGTCCCTCCCGAGGTGTTTGAGGTGTTTCCTGGGCCGTCTCGTGGCTGTTGTACGATTTTGGCCTCCGATGGCCTATTTTCCAACTTAAGTGTGAAAAAGTGCATTTTTGGACTTAGTTTTCAAATCGGGAGTCCCGTGCTAGTTCCGTAAGTTTCCACAACTCAGATTGGTCCCTCCCGGGGTGTTTGAGGTGTTCCCCGGGCTGTCTCGTGGCTGTTACACGATTTTGGCCTCCGCTGGCCTATTTTCAAGCTTACGTGTAAAAAAGTGCATTTTGGACTTTGTTTTCAAACCGGAAGTCCCGTGCTAGTTCCGTAAGTTTTCACAACTTACATTGGTCCCTCCCGAGGTGTTTGAGGTGTTTCCCAGGCCGTCTCATGGCTGTTACACGATTTTGGCCTCCGATGGCCTATTTTCAAGCTTAAGTGTGAAAACGTGCCTTTTTGGACTTAGTTTTCAAACTGGGAGTCCCGTGCTAGTAGTTCCGTAAGCTTCCACAACTTAAATTAGTCCCTCCTGAGGTGTTCCCCGGGCCATCTTGTGGCTGTTGCACAATTTTGGCCTCTGATGGCCTATTTTCAAGTTTAAGTGTGAAAAAGTGTATTTTTGGACTTAGTTTTCAAACCAGGAGTCCGCTGCTAGTTCCGTAAGTTTTCACAACTTACATTGGTCTCTCCCTAGGCGTTCAAGGTGTTTTCTGGGCCGTCTCGTGGCTATTACACGATTTTGGCCTCTAATGGCCTATTTTCAAGCTTTAGTGTGAAAAAATACATTTTTGGACTTAGTTTTCAAACTGGGAGTCACGTGCTAGTTTTGTAAGTTTCCACAACTTACAGTTGTCCCTCCCGAGGTGGTCGAGGTGTTTTCCGGGCCGTCTCATGGCTGTTACACGATTTTGGCCTCCGATAGCCTATTTTCAAGCTTAAGTGTGAAAAAGTGCATTTTTGGACTTAGTTTTCAAACCGGGAGTCCCGTGCTAGTTCTGTAAGTTTCCACAACTTACATTG
Source organism: Camellia sinensis (assembly GCF_004153795.1). Taxonomy (NCBI): domain Eukaryota; kingdom Viridiplantae; phylum Streptophyta; class Magnoliopsida; order Ericales; family Theaceae; genus Camellia; species Camellia sinensis. Next base: position 472,917 of record NW_021029356.1, read on the forward strand.
GTCCCTCCCGAGATGTTCAAGGTGTTTCGCAGGGCCGTTTCGTGGCTGTTACACGATTTTGGCCTCCGATAGTCTATTTTCAAGCTTAAGTGTGAAAAAGTGCATTTTTGGACTTAGTTTTCAAACCGAGAGTCCCATGCTAGTTTCATAAGTTTCCACAACTTAAATTGGTCCCTCCCGAGGTGTTCCCTCTGCTGTCTTGTGGCTGTTGCACGATTTTGCCCTCTGATGGCCTATTTTCAAGCTTTCGTGTGAAAAAGTACATTTTTGGACTTAGTTTTCAAACCGGGTGTCCCATGCTAGTTCCGTAAGTTTCCACAAATTACATTGGTCCCTCCCGAGGTGTTAGGGGTGTTCCCGGGCCTTCTCATGGCTTTTTCACGATTTTAGCCTCTGATGGCCTATTTTCAAACCTAAGTATTGGAAAAGTGTATTTTTGGACTTAGTTTGAAAGTGTATTTTTTTACATAGTTTTTAAACCGTTAGTCCCGTCCTATATCCATGCATATATTATTATGAATTATGAAGATGTATTAGATATTTAATTGGTTATGTTTCGTTTTCTTTTTTCTTTTTTCTTGATGTTGCATTTCGTTTAACATATATAGGTTTTCAATAATGCTACAATAAATAAAACAATATACATGGGTTTTCAGTAGGTTCACCCGCAACCTCTACCAACAACCCATACAACAAATATAACATATCTAGGTTTTTAGTAGGTTCACTCTCAACCTCTTAAGACCATTATGGGTTTTCAGTAGGCTCACCCTCAACCTCATCGACGTGTGTCATTGTGTACATGTGTGCATATATAATATATATATATATATATATATATATATATATATATATATATATCTATGTGTAGAATCGACGTGTGTGATTGTGTACATGCGTGTATATAATATATATATATATATATATATCAATGTGAAGAAGATACTTGCTCAACAATTCCTGTCTAAGGCCTTTGAGAAGAGTCACCTTAAGCTCAAACTCGATTACAAGATCCACAAAACCTGAGGCCAAAACATTCAAATGAATCTTGTTGTGGAATATATGGCTTTCTAATTTAATTAGTATTATGTTGTTGTTGTTGTTGTTTATTTATTTATTATTACCATTGAATAAACCATTCATATCTTCGACATATAATAAATTTATTTAAAAAAATATTTTTAACATTTTCCAAGCGTATCGTGTCATGTACATATTGAAAATTGTCTTAACAGCATGTCGCATGTCCGTGTATCTGCTAATTCTAACTCGTGAAAGGCACAAGGTGGTTTATTATATGAGGTAAAGGATGCTACTTCTTTTGTTCAATTTTCTAACCCAATAAAAAGCATAAAGGTGACGTATTAGGTGAAATCAAGTTCATTATGCACTTAGTGATCATCATGGATGTAATCAATAATAAGTTAGGTGCTAAACCAGGATACTTTGGTTGGAGATTACAATTGAATCCCTAAAAGCTTTAATTGCTGACATCAACAGAACATATGTCAGCAGCAAAAAATAAGTTTCAACCTCTAATATTTGCTTAAAAAACGTTTGGTTGCAATTTTAAATTAACCAAAGTCATAATTATAAAGCTCACTTGAAATGGGGCATAGACCCACTCCAGCAAGGGCACTGCCCAAGGTCCCCTGTTGACTAACCAAAGTTGTACAGTTTTTCAAGCAAATGCAACATTAGTTCAAATTTCAGTATCATTGCATTGAAAGAGTACATGTTCATCACACCTAATTAGGCAGCTTAATCAAGTCTTGGATTTGTCACACTCAACATACATATGATATAAGGCCAAAAACTAAGGGGGAAAAAGGAAATGTTAATTGCAGTCCAATTTTCCAATTCCAAATTGAACTTTGGATACACCTCAAGAGAATGCATCTATTCTCCTTATACAGGTCAAGGATTGAACTATATTGCTCTAGAGTCTAGATATACTTATAGTCAATATATTCATATATATATATACCCCAATTTTTTTTTGATGAGAAATGCTACAAGCAAAGAGACTCACAAACAAACAAAATGTGCATTCCAGAGGTACAATCTGTTACCTCTAAGGTTGTGAGGGAATCTTTAATCATTGAAACCTCCTCCTAAAGGGTGCACATAGAAAGCAAAGATTCCAACCTTTTAAAGGCATAGGGGTTGTCGACCAAGAATTTTAGGAACCGATTAGCAGGCCCAAGTCAAGAAATTTCACCATTAAAAAGCCTGAGTTTTTGTTCTTCTTTTGATGTTGGTGCCATCCTGAACAAATTATATTTTTAATCTAAACCATTTGCTTATTTTTGTTAAGTAAGACCGATAGAAAAAAAAAAATTATATTTTTGTTATTAAACTCAAAGAAAAAGGGTATTTTATACATTTTGTGTACTATTACATTGAGCTTAATGGTTAAAATACTACTTTTCTGTCACATGACTTTCTAAAGTTTATCTTTTTAATCAAAAGATTAGGGCTAATTTTCTATTTCTAGTTAAGGTTTACTCTACATCACATGACTTTCTAAAGTTTTATCTTTTTAATGACACCTTCTAAATAAAGTTGTTTAGCCTTTTATACTAGTCCAAATTAAAAAATCAAAATTATGAAGCATCAAGACCAAAAACAACAAGTGTAAAAAGGATCACTTACTCCACAAAATGGAATAGAAGCTGTCCCAGCATGAGGACCTGCCAATGATATGAAATTCTTCACCTATCTCAAACAAGAAAAATAAGAGGTTTCATATGTAGACCAGAATTTAGTTCTATGCCAGGAAAATAAGGGGTGCCAGAAGAAAGCAATGAATTGCAGCAAAGGTAAGTTAACCAACTTAGTTTCTTGCAAAGATTCTGATATATAATTCCCAAAACATTTAGACACATAAAGAAACACAGTAAGCAAACAAAATAAGGACTTTAGCATAGCTTAGGGAGAACAGCTAGCTACTAAATGACTCATGATCAAATATAAACTACGACATGAGAAAGAAACATTCACACCGACTTCTATTTCACCTGAGAAAGTCCAACAATGTTGTAACCTTCACTAAGTTCATCTATTTCCTTCACCTGTAAGTTAAACAAGGCACTAACTGATGAAAAAAAAATAAAGTTAAACGTCATATGCCATTTCAAGGAGGCAAACAAATTACTAGACAGCTTTACCACATTCTCACAAGCAATTGTAGTCTACAAAGTGCAGCAAGAAAAGTGTTAAATTGCCGGTAAAATTCGTTATTACAACATTACACTAGAATGTGAGATTCACCTGTTCCAGTAGGGGCATAAACCAAGAATCCCATATTCCATTTCCAATTTCTCCACATGGAGGGAAACAATTAATTCCATATTTAAGAGAATTCAACTAGGGAACAATAAAGCATACAAATCAAAAAGAAATTTCAAATCAAATCAAATCACAATTAATTCCATTAGCTCTGTTTGCACTAAATGCTCTATCTCTCTTTTAAATAACATTAGAAATTCATAGGAAGCACATTATGCAAGTTAAATTTTTTTGAAGCAGGCCAAAAATCAAAAAAACATTACACAAAACATGAAACACAACCAGCTGACTCATAAACTATGTAGTAGCTTGAAAGGAATTCTGTATTTGTATTAATGCTAATGATTCTAAAAAGTGAGCTTTAATACAAAAATTCAAAAACCCACATTTAAACCAACCAAATTGTAACATTTCAACACCAACTTAGTTATTTCAAGGGGGAAAAAAAACACACACACACACTAAATCATCAAACCCATAAAACATCAGCTGGTTGATAAAATAAACTTAATTAATTAGATCTTTCAAGGAATCAGTTTATTAAACTAGGCTATGAACAAAATTAGATCTTTGATAGAATACACATCATCAAAACCATTTCATTCTCCTTTTCCACTTATCAAATCCATGCCCGAAATCAACAACAAATCTAAGAAATCAACAACAATTTTTTCCCAGGAAATCATATATATATAATAGAAACAAATGAGAATGATGATTGAAAAAAATCCACAACAAACCCTAAATCATCAAACCCATAAAACTTAATTAATCAAAGCACTTATCAAACCCATTTAACAAATCAACAACAAATCAAACCTGCCGGAGTCGCGTCCCCTCGCCTAGCTGTCAGAGTTGTCTGCCGGAGTCACATCGCCTTCGCCTCCACGTCGTTTCGTCTCCGCGTCTCTCTCAAAGACGTGTTGGGTTAGGGTTATGCAACAAATGAGATAGAGAAAAAGAGGCTAAAAATCAAAAGGGGAAAAAATACAAAATGACTGAGAGAAAGAGATGAGCGCGACTGAGAAGAAGAAAAATGAGGAAAAATTTGGGAAATGGGTTTTGCATTAAAAATTTGTTTCAATTTTTGAAAATTATTTTTTTGAGTTTTTAATTAGTATTTTTTTTTTAAGTTTTAGTGAAAATTTTCAATATTTAATTAACTAAAAAAATAATTAAAATATTAAAAAAGTTCACTAAAAATTAAAAAAATAAGAATTGAAACTTGAAAAATAGTTTTCGAAAACTGAAACTAAATGAAATCGATTCAAACTCACTTATTTAATAAAGGGGCTTAAATGGGTTCGGTGGAGGTGGAGTGCTAGTGGTGGTGGTAGTGGAGCACCGGTGGTGGAAGTGGAGTGGCGGCAACAGTAGTGGTAGAATAAGGCAGTGGTGGTGGAAGAAAAATGGTAGCGGTGGTGGTGGTAATAGTAGTAGTGGGGTAGTGGTACTAGTGGTGGTGGTGGAAGTGATGGAGAGGTGATGGTGGTAGTGGTAGTGATGTAGTGGCGAGAGCAAGGGCGGTAGTGCAGTAGTGGCAGTGGTGGTAATGGTGGTGGTGAAGTAATAGCGGTGGTGGTGTAAAGGTGATGGTGGTGGTGGTAAACTGGCAACGGTGGCAGTGGTGGCAGTGGTGGTGGAAGAGAGTTAGTGGTGGCAGTGGTAGAGTGGTGATGGTTGTGGTGGAAGATAGGTGGTGGTAGTAGTGATAGTAGTGGTGGAGTGACAATGGTAGTGGAGTAGTGGTGCGGTGGTGGTAATGGATCTGTGGCAGCAGAGATGGTGGTGGTGTTGGAGTGGTAACAACGGTGGTAGAAAAATCCATTTAAACAAGTACTCATGTTTAACCCAAAAAGGGCTTTGCAAAATAGGAACTGATTTAGGCAAACAAAGAGGGCTTCTCACTTACAGCATGAAACGATGTCGTTTTGCATAATAAAACTATAGGAGACGAAATTATTTCCTCGTGGAAAATTTTGTACAACGGTGACGAAAATTTTCGTCTCTAAAATGGCGTCCAAATATTCTGCGAAATTTTCCAAGGGCGGGAAATTTTTTTGTGGCGAAAAATAAAATATAGAGACGAATAAAATTTTCGTCACCTATTGTTTTATTGATTTCAAGCATTTGGTGATGAAATTTGGATTTCTCTCTAAAAGTACTACAATTGGAGACAAAATCTTACTTTTATCTCTGAAACATGCATGTTTGGAGACGAATTTTTTTTTCGTAATGCGTTTTTGTCACCAAAGACCTTTTTTGTTGTAGTGCAATTAGGGGTGGGCAACGGTTTATTTGATCCACACAACCCGCCCTAACCAACCCTACTTGCACAAATCCGACCCTACCCACACGTGTAAATAGGGCGGGTGCGGGTCTATTTTTCGATCCAAAATTGAGTTCAAGTCAAACGCGACCCTACCCGCATAGATCCGTATTCGCATGCAAATTATGTTTAAAATTAAAAAAAAATTCCCCACTCCCAGATTTTTTTTATAACAAAACCCCACTCCCAGATTGATCCCAAAAAATCCTCTCTTTGGTTTTCATCTTGCCATTATCTTTCTTTCTCTCTCTCTCACCTCACCTATCTTTCTCTTCTTTCCTCCTCGTCGCTATTACCACCACCATCTCTCGCCTCCTTACTTGCGGTCTCTGTCCTCTCCTCCCCTTCGCCATCTTTCTCATCTCCTCTCGCTGTGATGATGTTGTCTCTCGTTGATCAACCCCTGCTCCATCGCCGCTCCACCACCTCTCGCACATCAACCCAGCCATGCCGTTGTTTTCTCACCACTGTCCCCTCATTTTCTCCCTACCGCCATCGCTAATCGCAAACCAGATTTGGAGATTTCCAGATCTGGAAGATGTAGAAACTGCACACACACGCACACGCACACACACACACACGCACACGCACAAAGTGTTTGATTGCATAAAGTATGAGTCCCAGATCTGAAATCCCCCATCTTCATCCATCTATGGTTTGCTGATTATGGGTTTGCTTTGCTTGATGGCCTAGGATATGTCTCAGTTTTGCTGATTGTAGCTTTGCTTTGCTTCATTGCACAAAAAATTATTTTTCTTGTTTTTTCGGTCTTTAGTTTACTTTTGCTTGATGGCCTGGGGTATGTTCCAGTTTTGTTTTGTACCTGGGTTGCTTGGTTTGCATGATTTTTTTTTTTTTTTTGCCCAAAAACATATCTCAGAAAAGGGAGGAAGGCCCTAAAGCAAAGCCCAAGAATAAAATTTTCAAATAAAAAATAAAAAATCTAATTTACAAACCACCTACATCCACCCGTACAACCGCACGACCCACCTGTGCAACTCGCAACCCGAATTGCGGGCAGACGAGGTTCTATTTTTTCCTAGCCCGTACCCAATCGGGCAGGTCTAACTGGCCTCCCGAACCACGCATAACTGATTTGTAAACACCCTAGTGCCAATAAGATTGGTAATTTTCTTGGGCTTTATTCCATTGTGGTGTCAACGATTGTTATTTGCATGTGCACATATGATAAGCTAAGATATTGTTTCGTTCATTTGAATAAAATGATTATTTTATTAAAATATTTATTTTTATACTTGATTGATTTGAAAAAAGGAAAATGTTAATAAGTTAATATTGAAAAGGTAAGGACAAATAGAAAAAGATTATAAAGTGTTTTAAAATTTATAGAAAAAATATATTAAATTTAATAACAAATGTCTCAAAATCTATATATTATTCGTCCTTTTCTTGTATTTTAGGGGTACTTGTTAATAGGACCCAATTTGATTTAATGGAATAAAATGAGACCTTCTTATGTTTGGATGATATGTAGGAATTTTAAAAGGAGAAAGAAAAAATGTAAGTAAAATGCGAATGAAATATATTTGTATTTCTGTTACATTTCATATATTTTTTTTTTATCTTTTTGATTTTTTAACCTTTCTAAATATCTACCTAAATTCATTATCCAAAGACAGTCTAATGAAATAATATTATGCTATGTTCGGATTATGGTTTTGTGTAGAAATTTTAAAAGAAAAAAGGAAAAGGTGGATGAATTGTACTATTTCATTTATATTTTATTTACCTTTTTTATTTTTATTTTTCAATTTTCTACTAAAATTTATATCCAAACAAATGAACTTAAGTTTTAATTATTTCATTTCATTCCATTAAACCAAATAAAATGAATGTTTTGATAACATATCCAGTTTTTTAAATTCAATATTCAGCCTCCAAATGAATTTTTGGATTAAGTGTTTTGATAACAAATCCAGTTTTTTTAATTCAATATTGAGCTTCCAAATGGCTTTTTGGATTTGTCATATATGACTAGACTACTAATTAAGGGGTTTGGATCCGCATTGTTGTGTTGGCTTTTGAGCCTATTTGGGAGCGCAAATACATAATTCCAACAGTTTATCTTTTGGATTTGTTTTGGAGTTTATTTATATGATTTGGATCATTTGTTTTTTAGAATATATAGAAGGAGAACAAATTTGTAAAATATCAAGTTGGTTGTATATCGGTATTTCTATCATAAAATCATATTGTATCTAAAAAGTAAAAGAAATTAAAAAAAGAGAAATGTAAATGTAATTTAAAGTACAAAACAAAATATAGATGTGATTTGATGAAAGGGATATTGATGTCCAATCAATTTAATTTTGTTCAGGTATGTTTTAGTTGATGTTTAGTAAAATATGAATTATTCAAATCATCTAAATGAGTCTCAAAATGAGCCCGATACAATAATTCTTGTTGTGCATTTCTAAATCCCTAAGTAACCTAGTTGTGGGTGCTGATTTCCGACAACACTACCAAACAAGAACTCAATGGAAGAGCACATGCAGAATAGATCACGCTCGAACAATCTATCACAGAAAGATAAGACTCCGGCGGTGGTTCGTCCACCTGGGGGCACTCCAACAATCAAGTCAGTACTCAGTTATCTCTCAAAGATAGCAAACAGTGCTTAACTCACTAGCCAGAATACAAAAAACGTACCTTAGACCCATGAGGGTGCCTTATTTTTATAGCCAGCACTAACCTGAACCCCGTAGAAGCCTAGCTTTAATGGACTTTGGCTCAATGCTCATATTAGACTCCCAGCCAAATAGAGATAAACTCCTTAAGAGCTTTATCATTATCCAGACTAAGGCCTTTCCCCATTCTAGGACTCTTGTCCCCTATCTGCTCATCTCGGATTCTGGTATCTCCGCAGATAACCTTGGCATAGCCGAGATCACCTCGGCAACATAACCAAGACACGTGGCACCTTAGTTGACACTCCGGTGTCACCTTGGCCACGTGTTGTCATTCACAAAATATATCCCCACAACTGCTCCCTAGATTCTATTACCTTGGCATCCTGAGGTGATGGAACCTACATCGTTTGTCCGCATAGAACGCCAGTTAAGACCTACTCCATCCTTCTTGGCCGAGATCATCACACATCGGCTTGACATGACTAAGACTTTACAGTCTACTTTATCAATGACCAAGAACCAAGAACCTAGTTCTTCAAGTTCCTTAACCAGGACCGCTCCCCTAGCCGAGGTTCTTGCTTCATTAAATCAAGAACTCCAAGAGTTCTATCTACGCATGAGCTGTCATGCACGATTTTCTCAACCGTTTTATCCATGCGTCCTTTTCTCATTGATTCGTACCTGACACGCGTCATCAGGTCGTGTCGCTTCTGTGCTCGCCGCCTGACAAACACGTAGTCCAGGGCATATCATTTATGCTTTGCCGCCTTTTTATATTTTAACAAAACATCTCTCTCTCTCTCTCTCTCTCCATCTCTTCACTTTACATTCTTGCTTTCTCTCTGCGTTCAAGTTTTTCTTTCTCTAATAAATCCCCAACCTCCATTGCTGTTTTTTCGAGCTTTCTACAACCACTTCGATCACCTCCTCCAGCTAGCTTTCAGCCATTTGGTTCTGAATACTCTTGTCGTCTACCTTCGGGGAGCCTCATATCGGCCTTCATCTCATTTGGTAAGTCACAATCTTCTCCATTTTCAATCTTTGATTTATTTCAAAATTTACTGCAAGTTTATATGCTCTTTGTTGCCATTGTGAATTTGTTTTGTGCTCTTGAATCTTTATTTGTACTTTGAATTCATCATTTTGGGTGTCAAACGTGCTTGTTTGGGACTTAGTCGTTTAATCTGCCACTGGGTATGCATACACGGTTCATGGCCCCTGTGCACACTTACGCACTGTTCATGTGTTTTGATGCTTTAACAGTTTATTACTGTTCTTGACTTTTGCACAACTTCACACACTTACACAGTGTTCTTAAATTTTTGTTTGTTTTCTTGAGTCTGAATCATTGCTCTTTTATGTTTTTCTTGCTTATTTCCAGATCTTTCCCTTGATTTCTTGTTTCCGTATAGATCTAGGCCTAGGGTTTTGATAGAAATCACATACTTTAGGAAAAACTGAACCAAATCGTCCCTTAGATTTGAAAAAACCCTAGAAGCTGCCAGGTTAGGGTTTAGCCGAGGTATTCAAACCTATTCCACTCATTCTTTCCCAAACCTTGCACCTTCTTCCTTTAGCCGACATCATGGGTATGTTTAGGTGGAGGGTAGATACCCTAGAAAAAATAGAGTATTTCCATCAAGAGTTCTCCATCCCAGCCGATGTTCACCTTAGGCAGGCAGGGGATGAGGACTCTATTATGCCTGATAGGGACTCCATGCCTTTCCCTGTAGTTGCTTTCATAGAGTGTGGACTTAGGTTCCCTCTAAACGTTTGTTTCCGAGAAATCCTTCACTATTACAAGCTCAACCTGATACAATTGGCCATTAACTCCTATAGGGTTATCAACGGTATAATCGCTTTAGCTAGCTGAGAAAGTGCTAGGATAACACTAGTTGACATCCAATATTGTTATACCATATGTGGCCTGAAATTCGAAAAAGGCTACATCTATTACCTCAAGCCGAGATCCACAGCCTACAAACTCATAGTTGACCTCCCAAACTCCAACAAAGGTGCTAGAGATGATTACTTCATCGTCTCAGGCAACTGGGAATTTGCACCTGACGACGACCTTCATCTCTATCCTCTACGCCAATCGGTATTTAAGGAGAATGAAGGTAAGAACAAAGTGTCAAATTTTCTTTTTAAGACTTATCACTTTATTCCTTCTATATATCCTAATGTATGATTTTTGTTCTTGCAGCTCTCCCCCAACCCTCAAGAGATTTTCGCCAGTCCTTCTTTCCCAGCAAGGACTTGAGAAGGTTGCTGGGCTTTCCAGTTGATCAGCGCAAAGCCCCTCTGTTGCTCAATTACATTTAACCTTATAAATCCATATTGCCCGACGTTCCCAAGAGGAGCAGGACTCCTCCATCTGCTACAACTCCAATAGTTGCTTCCTCACCAAGGCTAGACCAGGCCTCATCTTTTGATCCAGCCGAGGTTACATCAACATCTGCTCCTCAACTGATTCCTCCAGCCCAACGCCAATGCCGATGCCGAGCTCCACTCTTTGCTCATGCAGGAAGAACTCATAGCCGCAAACGTCAAAACATTGAGGCGTCGGCTTACGATCCAGCAAACCCACCTACTACACTTCCAGCAATCCGCTTTGGTACCAAAGTCACTGTAGCCGCCACTGCCGAAGACATGGGTCGTAGCAAGGCTGTCGTTGAAGACCTTTGGCCGACCTTCCTGGGGTTGTAACAGTTCAATCCTCCTCATCTCAATCCCAACCCAAGGCTTAGCCAAAGAGGGTAAAAAAAGCCAAAGCTAAGGCAACAGTGACTCAGATCGACTCTGAGGACACTGTTCCAATCTCCAAGTTGGCTGAGGCTGAAAAGAGTACTCCCTCAGCCGACAAGAGGCCAGCCGAGGCTGAGGCGTCTGATCCACCACAATCCAAAAGGCTGAGGTCCAGCGGCTCCTCTGATCCTTCTGGTTTTCACGCCGACGCTCCCTGGAATCCAACTGTCACAGTTGGAGACTGACCACTTCTTATAGAGGACAGTGTTCTGGACAATTTGGAGGTCGGTGCAACCATTTCCACCGCCATTCTACTCCCAGCCGACATCAACCAGATGGCTGAGCTTTTAAAGTATGAAAATTATGCAATGATGATGCAACATTGTGTCTTGGTAAGTCACAATATTTGTAACTTTCTATCTAACTTTAACTCTGGTTTCCATACTTAACAAATTTCCTTTGCACTCTTGCAGGCTATCCAGCAAGGTCACTCCCTGGTAGTCAAGACCGATGAGTTCAAAAAATAGTGTACCCAAAAGACAAAGGAGGCTGCCCAACTCAATTCCTCACTCACCAAGGCCGAGGCCTGCATCCAAGGTCTCCTGGATCTAGCCAAAGCTAATGAGTTGGCCTTGAAGAATGTCGATGATAAGGCCGAGGCCATGAAAAATGTTGCCGAGGTCGCCAAGACTGAGGCGAAAGAAGCCAAGGAAAAAGAGGCCCAAGCCCAAATTGAGCTCCAAACAGCATTGTCTACAAAGGCAGCCGAAATCAAAGAGGTGGACGATAAGGCCTACGTTGAGGGGGTAGCTGACATCCGCAAGGAGTACAAAAAGCAAGTCAGACAGGCATGCAACAGGGATTACACCCTTGGTTGGATGGCTGCTCTGAACGAACTAGCTGTCCCCGAGGACTCACCTCTCCGAGATGAGAGCCGACTCGTCATGCCATTCCCTCCTGCTCCAATCCAATCCAAAGATGAGGCTGAGGATGATGAAGAAGCTGAAGTTGACAAGTCTGGGATGACTGAAACTACTGGGGCCAAGTCCCCAACTCTGAATGAGCAAGCCGTTGACTTGACTCAAGATGACGAGGATGAGGTTCCCAAGAATGCGCCTGAGGCCGAGGTCGAAAGCGCTGAGAAGAGCCTTAACAAGACTCTCTAAGTGATAGACGCTAAGATCGAAGCCGAGAAGGCTGCCTGTTGAGGCCAAAACCCAGCCAATCGCCGACACAGAGAAGTCTGTTTAGCATCTTCTTTCTGAGCTTTATAATTTTTCTTTGTAACAGTCTTCTACTTTTAGTTGGGCCGAAGTGCTCCTTCTGTAATTGAACAAGTAATCTTTTTGCAGGCCAAAGTGCCTTTTTGCCCATGGACAAGTTTATCTTTTGAATGCAAGTCTGATTTCTTCTTTCAAGTGTTGTATGTTTGTATGCTTTACTGCTTTCTTTCATGCCTTTCATGCTTCCATACTTAGAATATTTTTGCATTCCTTCAAAGTATATCTTAGCTGTATAATGACTCCGGGATAAAATGCCTCGGATATAAATCTTAAATGTTTTCCTCGGCTAACACTTAAAAATATCAAAATATTTTTATAAGTGTTATACAGTATTGCTCTTTTACTTTCACATGCTATCTTTTATCAATACTTCACCCTTTCCCAGCTTGGCAACCTGGTTGGCCATCTCGGCCAAAATGTATCTCGGATATTTCTTTTGATGTTACCACGGCTAATCTTTAGCCTATAAATTTTTATGAAACTTCAACAAGTGTTAAGCCCATTCTGACTTGTAAATTTTGTCTATAAAATTTCAACAAGTCCCAAACACTTCAAAATTTTAAGCTTATTCATCATTCTCCAGCTCTCTGCCCCCTAATATGAACCTAAACTTAGGTTCACATTAAGCACATATAGTCTTTCGCCGAAGTCAGATTCAAACAAAGACTAGCCGAGGTTCTCAACCTTGGTTTCTCTGTTAACCTAACTGAAATGCACTTAGCTCCATGGCAAGTCTAGTTTGAATTCAACTTAGTTCAACTATATTATATGCAAGTATAATTCAACTCTGCCATATAATAAGTCTAAGTTATTCGTCATGTTTCAATCAGAAACATCTCCAACTTAGTTCAACTCTATTATATGCAAGTATAATTCAACTTTGCCGTATAACAAGTCTAAGTTATTCGTCATGTTTCCATCCGAAAACATCGCCAAAGGATTGGGTAGTCGTATTACACAAATTTCAAATATAAAGATCAAACTAAAATTATATTATTACTTCGGCTAATGACATAAATTTCAAAAAACAAAAACCTAATGATAGAAAAAAACTTCAGGTTGCAAGTGTTCCAGGGTCTTGGCAACTCTTTGCCCTCACTGTCTTCAAGCCAATATGCCCCCATTGCCGGCGACGGAGATAATTTTATATTGGCCCTCCCAATTTGGGCCAAGTTTTCCTTCTTTGGGATCTTTTTAATTACCGACGACCTTCCTTAGGATGAGGTCCCCAACTTGAAATTCTCTTAAATAGACCTTCTTATTGTAAGCCCTACCAAGCTGCTACTGGTATGCCCCCAGCTAAATTGCTGTTATCTCCTTTCTTTCTTCCAGTAGGTCCAGATCTTGGGCAAAGAATGCCTCGTTAGTCCCATTCTCTGCTCCCTGGGTTCTGATCCCTGGGATGTCGACTTCTAGTGGGATAACTGCTTCTGTGCCATAAGCCATGGAAAATGGGGATTCCCCAGTTGATCTTCTCAACGTAGTCCAATATGCCCAGAGTACATTGGGCAACCCTTCCGCCCATTTTCCTTTTGCTGTCGCCAACCTCTTTTTGATCCCTTCTAAGATAGTCTTATTAGATGCTTCAACCTGACCATTGCTCTGAGGAAAACTTGGAGTAGAGTAATAGTTCTTGATTTTGTACTTTGTACAGAAGCTTTTGATTAGCCTACTATCAAATTGTGTACCTTTGTCTGCTATTATCGCCCTTGGGATCCCAAACCTGGTGATGATGTTCTTCCATATGAAGTTCTTCATATCAATATCCCGAAACTTCGCAAGGGGTTTAGCTTCGACCCACTTTGTGAAATAGTCAGTTGCTACCAGCAGGAACTTCATTTTTCCAGTTGCTTGGGGTAGTTGTCCAACAAGATCCATGCCTGCAGACACCTCATTTTTGACCGCCCTTAAGACTTGGGCGCCACTAATTGCTTACTTGGTGATGAAAGTTTTGCAGTGCAGAGGTTCGATTTCTTTGGCAAGGAGAGTGTCAAATCCCAACCTTACACCCCATTTTTGGGCCAAAACTATTTTAGACCTTAAAACCCTCTCTTTCAAAATATTTTTGAAAATAATTCTATGATGCTCCGAAGCTCGCATTTCGTTAAATGTTGCGCTTTTCAGTAAACCGAGCAAGGACAAAGTGAAAATGCATGAAAGAGATGTGAACTTTTTGAAAGCTCTTTAAAACATCTTGGTTAGAGGTTTGGAGTTGAAGAAAATTGGAGGAGAGGGAAGAAACCAAGTTGGGGAAGAACATGTGCATGAACCGTTAAGAGAGAGTCGGGCAGCCCTCGCTAAAACAGGCCTATCCTCTTGTACACTTGGATTTTAGCTATAAGGCCACCACCATTGGAAAGAAGACTTCCGGGGCTTCAATTTAGACTCAAGAATGACCTGCAAAGGAGTCCAGATGAAGGAGATATGCCCATTTGAAGTTGGACCTGGAGAGTAGATTTTTGCTATCAGCCACTAGGGGTGGCCGGTCGGCCAGAAAATTGGGCTGCCGGCCACTAATGCCCCAAACTCAAATTGTTTGCAGATATTTCACCTCCAGCTATTTTCACATTGCTCCAGCTATCCTAATTCAGATATTTCGACCTAAAGCTCATATATTGCTACATATAGAGGTCATATCTCTCATATTGCAAGGTTAGCAAATTTTGGGAGCCTCTCTCTCTAAAAATCCCCTCTTCCTACAATCCTCTCTCTCTAGATTTCTCTCTCTTTTGTCTCTTGCCCTTTTGTGCATACAAGTAGAGATACACCTATTCTTTGCCTTGACATCCTTGATCAAAGTGGTTCATCTTTGGGCTAAGGTTGCTTGAAGCTCTCTTGGAGTTTCTTTGAGCTCTAGAAGGTGGTTTAAGCTCAGATTGTTGCTTCAGTTGTGTCTTCCCTTCAAGAGGTAGAAACTTCTCTTTGCTAGCTTAATTTACATACTTGTTTTTCCATCTTTTAACACTGTTTTTGAGCTGGTTTTCAACTGTAAAAACCTTTGTTTTTCAGTCCTAAAAATGGTGGTTTGAGCCTATTTTGTGTTAGGGGGTTGTCTCTCCCTTTTGTTCCTTAGCTTGTACAGCTTTTTGTGCCATCTTTCAAGGGTTTCAAATCAAAATTTTTGAGCCTTTAAACCACTGAAATTCAGAATTATTTCAGTGGTGGAAAGTATGTTTTGAAGTCCAAAAATGGAGGGGTTGGCCTCCCCTCCTTGTGTCTCACTTCCATGCCTAGTTAGCATCACATGGTAGCATGTTTTTGTGGCTTCACTTAGCTTTTCTAGCATGTGTTTGCCTCTGATTTGGCATGATTTAACTCTGTTTTGGTCATGTGAGCCTTCTTTTTGCGTAGCTATAGTGCAAATGGCTTTATTAGCTTGGCATTTTAGACCTCTAAACATGTTTTGCTTGGAATGATTGCATGTTGTAGTGTTTTTTAACATGTAATTTTAATGTATATAACTCTATCACATGCTCATTTATGTCACTCTTTCATTGCTTTTTGAGAGTTGCTCTTGAGCCTTGTTTGCAAGCTAACATGTGAGCATGTTTTTCTAGCATTTTGTACACTAATCTGAGCATGTTTTAGCCATTGTTTTGACAAGTCTTAGCTCTGTTTTGAGCTGGTTTGGTCCATTGAGGCTTACTGTATATGCTTGTAGTGCAATTGTGCTTAAGGGTCTAGCTTGTGCTATGTTTTGGCCTCTTATTCTAGCTATTTTTGGCTTACTTCAAACATGTTTCAGTACTTCTTTTAGGCTATTTTAGGACTATTTTGAAGTGTTTGTACCTTTTGAGCTTTGTAGTGCATGCCTATAGTGTAATGGCTTCACTAGTTTGGTGATTTAAGGCCTTAAATACCATCTATTTATGTTGATTGCATGCTTTAGTGTTGTTTTACATATAATTTCAGCACTTTAAATCTCTGGAATCTTCCTCCATGCTTCAATCTTTCGTTTGTTTCGAAAGTGGCTTTGAAACCCTTGTTGGCTTGAGTGTGGAATTGAGACCCTCATGCCTAATGGTTTAATTCTTTCAGGAGTTCATTACTAACAGCAAGAGGCCTCTTTCATGCTCAAGGTACTTGTGGTTTAAGTCCACTTTCAATTAGAGGACATTCACCTTTTGGACTAATCAACTAAAGAATGGATTGGTAATCTAAAATGTGTAAACAAAATGAACAAAGTAAAAGAGGCAAGATAAGCATCTTTGTGTTTCATTGCATGTGTTCGGATCGGACGTTAATTCGAACACAAGAAAAATGGGACATTTCATACTCAAAGTAATGAAACGTGCCACTTTTCTTGGTCACCGTCACCCTTGATCGTGCATGATAGGGTGGTGGTTATTTTGGTCTTGTTTGTGCATTCATTAAGCTTGTACAAGCTTGGTTTTCTGGCCATCATGCATTGAAAATGCTTGGTTGATGGCTTGAGAGCCAAGAACTGCACTCATTTGAGCTTGTGAAATGATAAGGAGGGTAGTAGTACATACATTTCTTCAAAATGCATTGTTTTGCCTCTGTTTGCTCTCTGTTGCAGCAAAAGGAGAAGCCCAAAAAAGGGGGTGGCCGACCGGCCACTTGAGGTATCCAACCGACCAGTTAAGGTGGCCGACAGCCACTTTTTGTAGCCGACCGGCCACCAGTCAATTTTTGCACAAATGTGTTCCTGTGTTGGAGCAAAGGCAATCTGGAAGTTGGTACGGTTTTCAAAAATCAAACTAGTGTAAAGAGAGGCATCCGATGGCAAGGCAAGGGCATTTTCGGGCAGAGCAACCAAACATGCATGCGTCCCTCACCTTTGAGGCCATTTACTTGCTTTGTTTAAATTGCTTTAGTTAGTTAGTGTAGCTAATTATTCAATTCAAGGGCTGTACTTAATTAGCTTAGCGTAGCTAGTTATTCAATTTGGTTTGTAATAATTAGCTTAGAATAGTTAATTAGTTTTGGTTTGTAATAGTTAGTATAATTAGCGTAGCTAGTTAGTTTATTCATTTGGACCCTCCTTCAGAGGGCATAATGTGGCAATAAGTGTGCGTGTGTGTGTGCATGTTTTCCAACCCCGTGTCTTTCTCCTTTTTATTTATCTGCTTTCGATGGTTAGATTAGGGACATTTTCAATTAGCATACCTTATGCTTACATGTTTGCATCATTCATTTGTCCTGCATGCACCGAGGCTCGGCGCATCATTCAAACTGCATTGTATTTCAATACTTATTTGAATACGTGTTTCAAAGCATGTTATCAAATTGAATAAAATCATATGCCATATTAGTAGCCGAGCCTATTAATCGCATCATTACATGTGTTGCATTCGACATCTTAACATAGTTAGGATCATGCATTGTTTCTAACTAGTTTTTATTTTGGCTTGGAGTATTTGGTAAGCTTTTACGCTTTAGCATACTTGCATGAGTGTGAGTGTTGCCATGTTCGCATGCTTGCCATGAGGCTATTTGCTTAAATGATTAAATGCATGAATGCCTATGGATGAAGGCTTTATTACTTGAATTGGAACAATTTGATAAATGTGAGTTTTAAGCCCACTTTGCGAAGTGTCAAATCATGTTTTAAGCCCACTTGAGGTGGCAAATTCGCATTTTAGCCCACTTAAGAGTGGCAAATTCAAACCATTTTCAAAAGAAAACATGAGTTAAATTCATTCCAATTCTTGCCATTTTAGTCTATACTTGCTTGTGCGCATCACATATTAATGTTAGATTAATAACCGAAACAAGAACACGTGAGGTTTATAAAACAACATATCATGGTAATAGAGGCCAATCATTGATCGGGCGGGCGGGGGTGCTCATTTCAAGACTTTCCCCTCTCGTACCCAGGTTCTCAAGTCGAGGTAACTTTGGTGATGATGGACATGTGGCCTTTGGCACAAGTTAGGGTTTCCTAAATTTTTCCAAAATAAAATATTTAAGTGGCGACTCTGTAATCTGGCAAAGCAGTCTAGTTTTGGCATTATTTGATTCAAAATCTGATTTTCCAAAATGATTTGCCGGATTGGACTCTTTGGTGTTTATCAGTTTCACATTGCACTTTGTGAGATTAGATTCAGAACCATGACAGGAGTCCGAACTATAGGACCAATTCGAGCTCTCCGAGAGGGGGGCGCAAAAAAGTCAAGCTACAGTTTCTGGCAACTCTGCTGGGGAATTAGAGAACTTTACTTGAACTCATGATATGTTGTTTTATCTACATTTATGTATTTCTTTGCATTGCATTTGCATCGGTGTGCCTAAGTCACAGTGTTTGCCATCTGCTATTCCTGAGCGGTTTGCCAGAGGCTAGCTTGGAAAAGGTTGCCAAAAGGCTGACCGGTTGCGGGCTCTGCCACGATGGGAACACAACCCTTGGATCTGGACTACCGCTGTAACGTTTGATCCTCCTTTCATTTCTCGGTGTTAGGTGTGAGAGGTATATTAGGTAGTCTTGCTGAGGTACCCTTTTTGACCAATTGACCTAGTTGCATATCAGAAGCCATAGAGATTGTCCCAAACTAGGACAGGTTGCTCACTCGAATGCAGGATTCTTTGAAACCACATGTTTGCGTAGTGAACCCCGATCTCCTGACGAAAGTAGGACAAGATAACCCTACCCCATCATAGGGGTGTTTTGGCTCTCTTTAACTGGTATGTGCTTTACAGTGAAACTATACAGGGATATGCATATTAGTTGCCAAGTTGATATCTGTTTTGGGGCAGAATTCAGTAGAGAGCACAGTCATTCAGTTGTGATCATATCCGTTCTAGTGAAATTGAGCTGAGATACTGTCTGTTTTCTCTTTTGCAAGGTAGTCCTGGAACCATAGCTTCAGAAGACTCCAATATCCCCCGGGTACTCTGGACTTGTATCGATAGACTTTGTCAGGTCGGAATTGGTTCAGAAGCAACATGTGTTTACCTCATCCCCACCGGTTACAAGACAAAGGAGGTTTAGGCAGAATTCACCAGTGCAGTTTCTCAAGTAGTCACCCCTCAGTTCACGCGGGTCTAGTCTAGTCCGGGAACAGTTGTTTGCATTCAGCTCAGCACGAGATCAATCACCCATTCCCATGGCTCCGTATCCACAGCCAATGTGGAAGAACAAATACAACACCTACAACAACCAATCGAGGCACTGCAGTAGGACGCAGTTTGTCAGGCTAAAGTCATGTTTCGTCAGGCTGAAATGATAAGCCGGCTACAACAACATCAGCCACAGTCGACCACAGCTTCTGTATCTCATACACCTCCCACGGGTAACCCGACAGCCAGAGCCACTGCCCATACTGCTAATGTCCAAGAGACTCAAGGCAATCTAGCGAAGCCAATCCCAGAACAGGCCTCGAAAGCTCCTATCTATCAAACCGAAGCTTCGTTTAAATTTGAGGTTAACCCAACTACACTTAAGGTCAATAAACTGGAGAAGTTATTCAAATGAGCACAAGGAGTGAACTCCATCCCGAATTTAGAGGATGGGTATACTGAATCTCCAGTTACCTTACCGGAGCGGTTTAAAATGCCACATATCAACCACTTCGATAGCTCTGGAGACCCAATGGTGCATCTCGGCCTATTTTTTGATATCCTAAGGCCAATGGGTTTGACCCCAGCCCAGAAGTTGTCTCTCATCGGCCGAACCATGTCTGGGATAGCCGTAATCTGGTATGCTAAATTGGAGAACTCTATGAAATAGAACTGGGAAGAGATGGCTGAGGCCTTTATTGCTCAATACTCCAACAACACACTGATCAAGGTCACAACTATTGATCTCAAAGTCACCTACCAAGAGCCAAATGAGGCTTTCTTAGAGTTCGTGACGAGATGGAGAGCAAATGCCTCAATGGTGACTACAAGGCCTTCCGACAAAGATCAGATCAGGATGATTGTTCAGAATCTGCATGGCAAGTTGCTGCAAAAAATGATCGTTCTACCTCTGTTTACCTTTCCAAACCTTCATGAAATGGGGGTTCAAATCGAGGATGCCCTCAGACAAGGGATCTTTGTGAAGGATAATGAGCCTTTGAAGAAAAATGTTGTTCGCAGTTCCAATGCTACTGCTGATGGTAGCACAGCTGCGAAATGCTTAGAAGTGGACACTATCACCACTTCCCTCAATGGCCAAAAACCAACCACTTCAACTCGGCCCCAAGCTCGAAATTTCCATCCTCTTTACATGAGTCTCTCTCAAGCTTTGAAAATGCTGCGAGAAGAAGGGTACCTAGAGCTGCTAGAACCTCAGCCCCTTCCAAATCCTCTTCCACCAAGATATGAGCTAGCTAAATACTGTGTCTATCGTCAACAGGACAGTCATGATACAAACCGTTGCATCCGCCTCCGTCATAAGATTCAGGATCTTATTGACGAAGAGACCATAGCTCCACCAAAAGGACCTCGGGCTAGTACTGACCCGTCACCTCCTCATCTCAATCTAATCCATACACTCCTGCCTACCTACAATCCCAGCATGTACATCACCCCGGCCCATCTACGCAAGCCTAAGGTGTTCATTCCGGAAAGCATGAACTTGTGCATAATGGATGCACTCGAACCCCAATCATCTCAAACCCATGAACCCACTACTTTTGAGCTGATGAGCATGATTGAAGATCTTCAGAGAATAGTGGCAGATTTAGCCTTTGGGGTTTTGGCTCCATCATCGACCACATCACATGCTAGAAATTTCACGCCAAAAGACTCCCCAATCTTGGGGCGAGTTGAAATTGAAAATGGCCAAGCTAAAGCTATCTCAGGTCTGGGCAATGGCATATCGAGAATAACTGGGCTCCGCTCTGACATATCGATCCAATCCCTTGGCAAAGTGGAGGCAAGTGGTAAAAACAAGGTAGGGGCAAGTATCGGTCCCTATGAACATCTTCATTGGGCTGTTGAGGCTTTGAAAGTCGAGGAACTGAACAAACAGCAAGTGCTTACAGTTGTTACAAAGATTGTGGATGGCACTTTCGCTACTCAGGATGAGGGCATTTTGAATCAAGGGGCAAGCCGGGAAAAGAGATGTCGTGCCAGAAACGTTCCTTTCAGCTCCAATCCTACACTTGGAAAAGATCATCAAACCCAGTCAGCACCTGCCAATCCCTTTGCCAGTACATCCAACACATCTAATCCAACTCCACAAACGTCGAGTCATCAACCCCGAGGCCAGAGGGTCTTCACCCCGCTTTGTATATCCTTATCCAAAGCCATAGGTGTGTTGATAAAAAATGGCTATCTCAAACCCTTTAAGCCTCGGCCTCTCCCAGATCCCCTTCCAGCTAAGAATAATTCGGCCAAGTATTGTGTCTTCCATCAACAAACTGGCCATGACACTAACGTTTGTTTTCGTCTTCGCCATGAAATTCAAGATTTGATTGACAACGAGGTCATCGTCGCACCAGGTCCTACAAAGTCTATCGATACTGGATCGATGAACTTGGGGGATAATATGACTATGTGATCGGGGGATGAACCACCAGCTGATGGCGCTCAGTTTACTCCAGATATAGGGATGGTACATACTGTTTTGAGCAATTTGCAAATGTTGTTTACTTTACTTTCTGACTTGGGTATTGAATCAGTTTCGTTATGTTGTATTGAGTCTGTCTTGTTGTATCGAGTCAGTCCTGTTGTGTTAGAGTCAAGTGATTTTGGGGGTGTTACCTCAGACATCACTATCTTGTTTTGTATTTGTCTTTTACACTCTTTATTTTGCGTTTGTTTCTGCCGTTGAGCCAGTTGTGCCAGAAGATCTGAATAAAACGGCAGTGCTTTTCACCTACTTTTCTGTGCCTTGAAATCATTGCAGTCACCTAAGTTTTTCAAAAATTTTCGAACACTATAATGAAACAAAGAGGGAGGGATTCCTCGGGATTTGTAAAAATTTGATCAATTAAGAGAAAGAGAGGCATGCTCAGCCCTTAATGAATGAGATCATGTCTGTTAATGTGAGTACTGAGAAGGATTATGGCTTGATCCAGATTGGTTTTACATTGTCTTCAGCGCGAGTGACTAATCGCTTTCTTAAAAGATTTCAAAAAATGTTCTTGCGTGGTTTTGCGAAGACATGCCTAGAATTGATCATGAGATTGTGCAGCATAGGATCACTCCCGGTCTCAAGACTCGACTCCTTTGCTTTCAAACCTTGAACTTTAACTCAGAATGTTCAACAATCAACCAAAACATAAGGCTTGTATGGCCGGATCGAAAGTCAGCCCTTAAGCTAGGGGCAAGAAGGTCAGATCAAGAAGGTCATATGTCATCAAAGGAAGCTTGCAAAGCTAGATCAGAAGTAGCGCTTGAATTAGGGGCAAAAATGTCAGATGTGCTCAAAGATTCAAAAGATGGGTCATTCCGCAAGTCAATGAAGACTGGCAAGAAAGCCAAATCCCAGAATAGAGAAAAGAAGAAAGTTTTGCTGAAGGATAATCGAGTTCCTATGCACAACACTAGAGGCAAATTCAGACCCGATTGGATGTACTCCTACATCATCAGCGAACAACAGCCTTTCTCCTGGATGTAGATGGCTTTGAGATCTCAAAACTGATCAACATGGACAAATTAAACCTTTTTATCCTTGAGAGGCTTGCTGGGCCGAAAACCTGGAAGGGTGACCCAGGCAAAAGTTAGAGCAAGAAAAATAGAAGAAAAAGAACAAAAATGAAAAAGAAGAAAAAGAAAAGAAAAGAAAAGAAAAACAGAGTTCGCAAGGTTGAAAACCCGGAAGGGCGACCTTGGCAAAAGTTAGAGTGCAAAAGGAGAGTGTCAACACCAAATTGAACCTCAACCCGGAACTACGTCAGGCCTGATTCCCATCTTCGGGATACGTAGGCAACTTCATCTTGAAGTTCGGCCCCAACCATTTTTAACCTGCTGGTCTCATCCATGTTGATTGGTTTATCCTTGTTCAACTCGGCTATCTTATCCATGTGCAAATTGGCTCATCTTCGTGCTCATCTTTGTTCAAAATCGGACTGTCTTATTCCGTTACAAGATTCAGCTGCAAGACATTTCAAGTTCAGATCTGAGACTGTGCATCTCAAGATTAGATTCCGTGTTGGTCGAGCAGTGGCCATTTGCAAAAATAGTTTTGAGAATTTTTAATGAGGTTGACTAATTTTCTCAAAAATTATTCCATTTTTTCAAAAACTGGACCATTTCTTGGACCCAAAAAAGGAAAATTTTCAGTCCTCATAACCTGACTTGCATGATTTCAGATCAGAAAATTGAACAAGTATGTTAATCTAACTCTCATGTTGGTCAAAATTGTTTTAGTAGAAAGCCAAAACAAAAAATGGTCAAAATGATGAACTAGGGGCACAGTTGAGTCAGGTTTTCTGTCTTTTCCCCCTTGTCAACATACTTGCCAGAAATGGCACCATATTCGCCAAAAAAGGGCACAACTGAAGCTAACAGCAAAGGGCTGAAAGCTCTCACATCCTCCAAGCAACGAGCTATCAAGCCAAGTGCGAAGCACGAACTGGAAATGGAGCAGAATGTTTGGTTCCTTAATCCGGACAATCACATCCAAATTGGCATTTGACCCAAAATGGGGACGTCGAAAACGTAATGTGTGAGACCGATTAATTGTATGCCTAGCCAGTGGGACAGTGTTGTAATTCATCTCAATCAACCTAAGCCAAGGACATCGTCAACCGATGTCAGTTGTAAATCTGCTGCACACCCACTTGTAGTGCAACCCCTCTGTGGGAAAGTTCACAAGTTGTGAGCGGAAGAATGAGAATCTAGTAGAATACTAGGGGAACAAGCCCACTACTTCCTGCTTATCCATCAACCACCGAGGGGAGGGATAAAAAATAAGAGATTTTGAAGAATAGAGAGATGTGCGTTGAGAGAAAAATGAGGAAAGGGCTTTTAAGAAAAAAAGAGATTGAGTGCCAAGTGATGTGAGAATCACAAATGAGAAAGGATGGGGAACATTACCTGTAGAAGCTGTGGGTTCCCCGTGAATCGAGAGGTCTCTCGCCTTTGTAACACATTCAAGTGTTGTGTTTGCTGTTTTTGTTTGTCTCGATTCTTGTTTTGAGTCGTTTTGAGTGTAAATAGATATGTTTAGGTTGTTTTACCTTGGTTTGTCCTTTGTTGAGTCGTGGTGTGTTGTAGTCAGTCGTAAGCTCAATACCCGGTTAAGAACTCATTTCTCAATTTCAATTTCAAAAATAAATCGTTTTGTGCTCAGAGTGCTATACCATTCTCCATATTTGTACAAAATAGAATTCTTTCTTTCATAAACTGCAGGGTTCAACCCAGGTCATGTGAGAACAACAGAACTAGGACCTATCTGAAGCTACATAGGTTCCGGGCTGCAAAGCAAAAGAAAAGAGGGAAAATTTGGAGCATCTTAGTGTGTCTCAACTTCAGTAATTTTTGAGATTGCATTCTAGATGTACCTCTTCATGCCTTGTCAATGCTCTGAAGTACGAGTGTACCTCTACCTCAAGCTCAAGATCAAGCCTGCTTCAAGCCAGAATGGCGATCAGAAGTGCTCTCCCTAAGTACCATTCCCTTCCAGAGGCATCTTGCAATGAGTTTCTATGAGACCAACTGTGACGGTGGAAACTAGAGTTCGAATGGCGATGCCTAGAACATAAAAGTTTGGAATTTCTGAGACTAAAGTCTGGTTTGAATACCCAGGGATGTATCCTCGACTTGAAATCTGTATGGCAGCCCCATAGATTGAGATAGCATGTGTGCGCCTCAATTCTGGATACAGAACTAACCTAGTCTGTCACCCCGTTGGAGAATAGGGAAAGTTGTGAATATGATCAGGAAGACAAGCGGCATCCGTGGCTTCTACATGCAGAGGTTACCCCTTGTTAGTATTTCAGGACCTTTGTACTGTGAGTTCAAGGTAAGAGTTTGAAGAACACAAGGGGGGAGATCCCTGTCAGAGTAGAGCGGTTCATTGCCACTCGCCCTATGAGGTGCTTTCAAAAGTGCCACTTTGTTTGTTTACTGCAATTCCCGAGCATCATCCACTACATACTACCATCACCTTTATACATCTATCGCACAATCTCATCATACACTTTGCATCCATCGCATCTTCTCAGGACCTCTTCTCACGATTTCAGTGTGGTTAGAGTGCTCTTTTCCTCACACGATTTCATCGTGTTTGGAAATTTTCCCAGGATGCATGGAACGCGACCTTGAGCTGCTTTCTCAGAATCTCACCTCACGATTTTAGCGTGGTTAGAGTGTTCTTTTCCTCACACGATTTCAGCGTGTTTGGAATTTATCTCAGGTTGCGTGGAACGCGCCCCTGAGTGGTTGTTTTCGAACCTCTTCTCACGATTTCAGCGTGTTTGGAATTTATCTCAGGTTGCGTGGAACGCGCCCCTGAGTGGTTGTTTTCGAACCTCTTCTCACGATTTCAGCGTGTTTGGAATTTATCTCAGGTTGCGTGGAACGCGCCCCTGAGTGGTTGTTTTCGAACCTCTTCTCACGATTTCAGCGTGTTTGGAATTTATCTCAGGTTGCGTGGAACGCGCCCCTGAGTGGTTGTTTTCGAACCTCTTCTCACGATTTCAGCGTGTTTGGAATTTATCTCAGGTTGCGTGGAACGCGCCCCTGAGTGGTTGTTTTCGAACCTCTTCTCACGATTTCAGCGTGTTTGGAATTTATCTCAGGTTGCGTGGAACGCGCCCCTGAGTGGTTGTTTTCGAACCTCTTCTCACGATTTCAGCGTGTTTGGAATTTATCTCAGGTTGCGTGGAACGCGCCCCTGAGTGGTTGTTTTCGAACCTCTTCTCACGATTTCAGCGTGTTTGGAATTTATCTCAGGTTGCGTGGAACGCGCCCCTGAGTGGTTGTTTTCGAACCTCTTCTCACGATTTCAGCGTGTTTGGAATTTATCTCAGGTTGCGTGGAACGCGCCCCTGAGTGGTTGTTTTCGAACCTCTTCTCACGATTTCAGCGTGTTTGGAATTTATCTCAGGTTGCGTGGAACGCGCCCCTGAGTGGTTGTTTTCGAACCTCTTCTCACGATTTCAGCGTGTTTGGAATTTATCTCAGGTTGCGTGGAACGCGCCCCTGAGTGGTTGTTTTCGAACCTCTTCTCACGATTTCAGCGTGTTTGGAATTTATCTCAGGTTGCGTGGAACGCGCCCCTGAGTGGTTGTTTTCGAACCTCTTCTCAC
>NW_021029356.1:503156-525758 GCF_004153795.1 Camellia sinensis
CATGCATGTCAATTTTTGACTTCATTTCTATTTCAAATGTTACATATGATACTTATTATTATGAAACCCATGAAAATTATGCATGCATGTGAAGATTGGTGCCCAACTCTCCATGTTCAACATTATTCATGCTAGCTTATGCAATTTCATGGCAATTCATGGTGATTCATAGTAATTTCATGCATGCAGGTGCATTCTAACTTCATATTCAACTCAATCTTTGCCATGAGCTACCATACCACTTGAATTCACAAAATTACATATTCAACTCATGAATTGAGAGTTGATTACTCACCTAAGAGCTTCAACTCCTCCAAATTATGGTTACTGTCATGATCCGAACCCGCCCCTATGGGTTAAGGACATAACCGGCTAGTAATCAAGGGATTACCTACGGCCTCAAACCAAACAAGACATATCTCATTAGAGTAAAAGGGACAAACGGAAGCAAATTTAAAACTTTTGTCCATGGAGCTGTGCTTACATAGCACATCATAACAGTCCATATATATATATATATATATATATATCTGTTAATAACTCACATCAGAGGGATAACAACACAAATTTTTGTACATACACAGGATCATTCAGGTCTTAGCCAAAACTTATATACAAAGGTAATTCGATGTTTTTGCCATTATAACGAAACTATATCAAAGGAACAAAAGAGGCGAAGACAAGTCTTGTGCGTGAGACATTTGGGCTGACTCTTCAAAACCTTGACTGTTTCTCACATATTTCATCGAGGCTGGGTTTGGACGTCCCTTGGCTCACCTACATAGACATGAATGAGCGTGAGCGAAAGCCCAGTGAATAATATTAAATAAGAAAGATACATGAACAATCATTGAAACAGCTACATCAGACGACCTTGGGCCCAATTCATGTTTCTATTTAATGTATCAATCGACTAAAGTTCTAGATGTATCAAACACCCTCGGGCCCAATTAACGCATACCCGACGGCCTTTGGCCCATCCATTCATGTCTAACGGCCTTTTGGCCTAATCGTTCGTATCCGACGGCCTTTGGCCCAATCGATCAGATCCGACGGCTTTCAGCCCAATCGTTCATATCTGACGGCCTTTGGCCCATTCGTTCATACCAAACTGTCATTCATCTCAGACTATCATTCGTGTCAGACTATCATTCATGTTAGACTATCATTTATGTCAAACGGCCTTTGGCTAAATCATTCATATGTCAAGCTATCATTCATGTCAGATGGCCTTTGGCCCAATCATTCATATGTCAGACTATCATTCATGTCAGACGGCCTTTGGCCCAATCATTCATGTCAAACGGCCTTTGGCCCAATCATTCATGTCAAACGGCCTTTGGCCCAATCATATGGCATAACAAATATTTGTTCCTAATTCAATGTAACAAACTTACAAGACTTGTATAAAAGTAAGCAATTGGACAAATAACATACTTCAGATATCTTTATTAAGATATTACTCACAGTGATCTGCCAGTGGATTTGCCCTCGTGCTTGACCCGACACATTTCATGAACATAATGGGTCACAAACGATTCATTCCGTTCTTAATTCATATATTCCTCTTAGGCATCGTTCTTATCCTTTTAACTCATTTATAATGCTTAATGCATGCCTAAGAGCGCTTAGAAATGGTAGAGAACGGAAAATGAAACTCAATTCAACTTTACAAAATTTCAGAAACAGGGTTCCCCGCTTGAGCGCAGGTTTCGCCGCTCGAGCGGACCCCCTTTGGTCTGCAAAAGTACTGGTTGCCTCATTTTTACGCTCAAGCGTGTATTCGGACGCTCGAGCTGAAGGTCACACTACATGGCTCCCCGCTCGAGCGTGAATGTCCCCACTCGAGCGGATATCACTGACTGCAAAACTGTTGAGAGCTTGTATTTCACGCTCGAGCGGTGCTTTCTCCGCTCGAGCGGACATGCCAAATTCTGAGTTTTCCAAAACTATTCTTGAGGCTCAAACTTGCATTCAAACTCAAATAACTTGCATACCACGACTTATACTTCACATGCAAACCTTCTAACATGATACAAATACTAGATTACAACAGTAGGAAGCTTAATTTCCATGAATTACTTACATGCACACACGATTCATATCAAACCCATCATCAATACTTCAATTTCATGCATCCAGCACTCATGCTTCTATGAATTGCACTTGCATGTGAATTACAACTTTCATTTTCAACTTAGATGATACAAATGATGATCAAAAGCATGAACTTTAACCACAATTCTACATGTATCATATTTTTCATGCTCAATTATACAACTTCATGGAAAATTCTTACATGCATGTACATATAAGCTTTAAATTCTTCAATTTCATTTTAATTTGTGTTCATGATTTCCCAACTAGCTGGAATACACAAATTTACAAACGTATACTCATGAATCCATGCTCAAATGCTCACATAGAGGTTCAAATCTTCTAAATTATAGCTAATTCTTGAGCTACACTCCAAGATCTTCAAGCTTCTTGAGCAATTCATCAACTTGAGCTCTCTCTCTCTCTCTAACCGGTACACACTCTCTCTCTCTAGAGTGCAATTTCAGACTTGAGCTCAAAACCAAATGAATATAAGTGTAATAGAGCCCCTTTTATAGTCTCACACTTAATCAAAATAATGAAGGTTAAGAATAGTGCATAATTAATCGTTCTGAATCTAATTATTTTGATCCGAATAGATTTGCAATTAAATTTCACCATAGGCTCTAAAAATTATTCCAATCACAATGGCGCAATCAATTTCGGTTTCTGTGGCCGACAAGGCCTTCAATTTTCAGTTTATAACAGTAAGTTGAACATATATTCCTACAGTGAATAGATAGAAATTCAAAACCACATATATTCATATAAATGGCACACAAAATCATATCAATCACATAATCACAATCATAATCAAGATTAATTAGCATAATACGGGACAGGGTTATCACAATGTCACCCTTTGCATTTATTGCACTACCTGTTACATCCATTACATCATACCATCCTATCACCTGCATCATTTACATGTTAAGCTTAGTTCGGCATGTGCACATACTTTTTCCTTGTTGAAGCATGGCTCTGTGATAATGTGTCTGCGCCTATTCCACTAAGAGAATTGTGGTCTGAGGGTGTTGGCACCTTTTCTGTGTTAGACGTGGTCTGTTTTGTGTCCATGCCTTTTCTAGGTAAAATGAGGTTCGGCTTGTGCCTTATTCACTGCATTCATTGCATTTATTGTGTTGTACTTTATTTTGTTGCATTCAGCATTTAGGATTACGATATTTCCTCAGCAGATCATTCTTCACTTATGTCATACCTCCCAATTACTTGTATTCTTTTTGTGAAACACACAGTTCTGCATGTGCACACGCCTATTCCACTACGAGAATTGTGGTTCAAGGGTTCCGGCACCTTTTCTGTGTTAAACGTAGTTTGATGTTGCATTTCCATCCCTTCATGGTATTTGTGTGGTTTTGCACTGCTTGTGGTTTGATAATTCAATTACATTGTATATCATGTGCATTGTTTCATTTCATTGCATATCGTCTGTATTGTTTTGTTATATTGTGTATCATTTGGCATTTTTCCCCTGAACTACACTGGTTTGATTCCTTGCAAATGGATATGTAGGCAACCATCGGGTTCAACCATTTGTTTCTACATCTTCATTTTATTTGTTTGTCCAAGTCATCAGCATTGTCAAAAATGAGTCGTCTCTGGGCTTTGACATTCACTCATGTCATTTCATGACTTCCGAGTTCTATCAAAGAGGGGCAACTGTAGACACCCTATTTTTGACTACCCTTAAGACTTGGGCGCCACTGATTGCTTACTTGGTGATGAAAGATTTGCAGTGCAAAGGTTCGATTTCTTTGGCAAGGAGAGTGTCAAATCCCAACCTTACACCCCATTTTTGGGCCAAAACTATTTTAGACCTTAAAACCCTCTCTTTCAAAATATTTTCGAAAATGATTCTATGATGTTCCGAAGCTCGCATTTCGTTAAATGTTGTGCTTTTCGGTAAATCGAGCAAGAACAAAGTGGAAATGCATGAAAGAGATGTGAACTTTTTGAAAACTCTTTAAAACATCTTGTTTAGAGGTTTGGAGTTGAAGAAAATAGGAGGAGAAGGAAGAAACCAAGTTGGGGAAGAAGATTATCATGAACCGTTAAGAGAGAGTTGAGCAACCCTCGCTAAAATAGGCCTATCCTCTTGTACACTTGGATTTCAGCTATGAGGCCACCACCATTGGAAAGAAGACTTCTGGGGCTTCAATTTAGACTCAAGAATGACCTATAAAGTAGTCCAGATGAAGGAGATATGCCCATTTGATGTTGGACCTAGAGAGCAGATTTTTGCTGTCGGCCACCAGGGGTGGCCGGTCGGCCAGAAAAGTGGGTTGCCGGCCACTAATGTCCCAAACTCAGATTGTTTATAGATATTTCCCCTCCAGTTGTTTTCACATTGCCCCAGCTGTCCGAATTTAGATATTTTGACCTAAAGCTCATATATTGCTATATATAGAGGCCATATCTCTCATATTGCAAGGTTAGCAAATTTTGGGAGCCTCTCTCTCTAAAAATCCTCTCTCTACAATTCTCTCTCTCTAGATTTCTCTCTCTCTCTCTCTTTCTTTCCCTTTTGTGCATACAAGTAGAGATACACCTCTTCTTTGCCTAGACATCCTTGATCAAAGTGGTTCATCTTAGGGCAGAGGTTGCTTGAAGCTCTCTTGGAGCTTCGTTTGAGCTCTAGAACGTGGTTTAAGCTCAGATTGTTGCATAAGTTGTGTCTTCCCTTCAAGAGGTAGAAACTTCTCTTTGCTAGCTTAATTTCCATTCTTGTTTTGACATCTTTTGACACTATTTTTGAGCTGGTTTTCAACTGTAAAAACCTCTGTTTTTCAGTCCTAAAAATGGTGGTTTGAGCTTATTTGTGTTAGGGGGTTGTCTTTCCCTTTTGTTCCTTAGCTTGTATATGTGACGCCCTCATAATAATAACATTAAAACCCATCAATTTAGACATGCATTGGTATAAAAGATAAATATTCTTCCATTCATCAGAGTAGTTCTTTACAATGAGTGCTACAAGTTAACAACAAAAGGAAATGCCCTACGGGCTTACAGCTTTCCAAGTTAACACTTGGTTACAAAACAGAAGTACTAACTCAACTACACATTAAGCCCTTGGCTTGAATTTACATGTAATACATCCAAAAGATCACAAAACGACAAATGCCTGACTGCCTCTTGCCTCCCAAGCTATGTCCTTGGAGGTGGCATGCTACCTGTACCTGAAAATGATGTCCCATAAAGGGTGAGCCACAGCCCAGTAGAAATACAGTAAACCAGCTATGAACAATGACTAAAAGATTAGCAGTTGATAGATGGTCAACACAGATACATCCACATATATCACATTTCGGTTTCATGACATTAAGTCCATGTTACATTTCATTTCCCATGTCTTTTCCAACTTTGAGTTTGAAAACAAGGCTCAACACCTAAACCGGATTTTGTGTGACATTGATACAGCGCCACACTTTGCGAAAGATACACATTTCGGTGCTGTATCAGTATAGCTTTTTGTGTCATCATTCAAGGCTTTCAAATCCAACTTTTTGGGCCTTTAAACCACTGAAATTCAAAGTTATTTCAGTGGTGGAAAGTATGTTTTGAAGTCCAAAAATGGAGGGGTTGGCCTCCCCTCCGTGTTTCTCACTTCCATGCCTAGTTAGCATCACATGGTAGCATGTTTTTGGGGCTTAACTTAGCTTATTTCGAGCATGTGTTTGCCTCTGATTTGGCATGATTTAACTCTGTTTTGGGCTACTTTGGTCATGTGAGCCTTGTTTTCCCTAGTTGTAGTGCAAATGGCTTCATTAGCTTAGCATTTTAGGGCTCTAAACATGTTTTGCTTGGAATGATTGCATGTTGTAGTGTCTTTTAACATGTAATTTCAATGTATATAGCTCTATCACATGCTCATTTATTTCACTCTTTCATTGCTTTTTGAGAGTTGCTCTTGAGCCTTGTTTGCAAGCTAACATGTGTTATTCTAGCATTTTGTACACTAATCTCAGCATGTTTTAGCCATTGTTTTGACTGGTCTTAGCTCTATTTTGAGCTGGTTTGGTCCTTTGAGGCTTGCTTTATATGCTTGTAGTGCAATTGCGCTTACGGGTCTAGCTTGTGCTATGTTTTGGCCTCATATTCTAGCCATTTTTGGCTTACTTCAAACATGTTTTAGGACTCCTTTTAGGCTGTTTTAGGACTGTTTTGAAGTGTTTGTACCTTTTGAGCTTTGTAGTGCATGTCTATAATGTAATGGCTTCACTAGTTTGGTGATTTGAGGCCTTAGATACCATCTATTTATGTTGATTGCATGCTTTAGTGTTGTTTTACATATAATTTTAGCACTTTAAATCTCTACAATCTTCCTCCATGCTTCAATCTTTCGTTTGTTTCGAAAGTGGCTTTGAAACCCTTGTTGGCTTGAGTGTGGAATTGAGACCCTCATGCCTAATGGTTTAATTCCTTCGGGAGTTCATCGCCAACAGTAAGAGGCCTCTTTCATACTCAAGGTACT
Organism: Camellia sinensis; assembly: GCF_004153795.1. NCBI lineage: Eukaryota > Viridiplantae > Streptophyta > Magnoliopsida > Ericales > Theaceae > Camellia > Camellia sinensis. The sequence continues at coordinate 509,746 of NW_021029356.1, forward strand.
TGTGGTTTAAGTCCACTTTCGATTAGAGGACATTCACCTTTTGGACTAATCAACTAAAGAATGGATTGGTAATCTAAAATGTGTAAACAAAATGAACAAAGTTAAAGAGGCAAGATAAGCATCTTTGTGTTGCATTGCATGTGTTCGGATCGGACGTTAATTCGAACACACGGAAAATGGAACGTTTCATACTCAAAGTGATGAAACGTGCCACTTTTCTTGGTCACCGTCACCCTTGATCGTGCATGATAGGGTGGTGGTTATTTTGGTATTTTGGTCTTGTTTGTGCATTCATTAAGCTTGTACAAGCTTAGTTTTCTGGCCAACATACATTGAAAATGCTTGGTTGATGGCTTGAGAGCCAGGAACTATACTCATTTGAGCTTGTGAAATGATAAGGAGGGTAGCAGTACATACATTTCTTCAAAATGCATTGCTTTGCCTCTGTTTGCTCTCTGTTGCAGCAAAAGGAGAAGTCCAAAAAGGGGGGTGGCCGACCGGCCACTTGAGGTAGCCGACCGGCCAATTAAGGTGGCCGAAAGCCACTTTTTGTAGCCGACCGGCCAACAGTCAATTTTTGCACAAATGTGTTCCTGTGTTGGAGCAGAGGCAATCTGGCCTCTGTTTGCTCTCTGTTGCAGCAAAAGGAGAAGTCCAAAAAGGGGGGTGGCCGACCGGCCACTTGAGGTAGCCGACCGGCCACTTGAGGTAGCCGACCGGCCAATTAAGGTGGCCGAAAGCCACTTTTTGTAGCCGACCGGCCAACAGTCAATTTTTGCACAAATGTGTTCCTGTGTTGGAGCAGAGGCAATCTGGACGTTGATACGGTTTTTAGAAATTAAACGAGTGTAAACAGAGGCATTCGATGGCAAGGCAAGGGCATTTTCGGGCTGAGCAACCACGCATGCATGCGTCCCTCGCCTTTGAGGCCATTTACTTGCTTTGTTTAAATTGCTTTAGTTAGTTAGCGCAGCTAACTATTCAATTCAAGTGTTGTACTTAATTAGCTTAGCATAGCTAGTTATTCAATTCGATTTGTAATAATTATCTTAGAATAGTTAATTAGTTTTGGTTTGTAATAGTTAGCGTAATTAGTGTAGCTAGTTAGCTTATTCATTCGGACCCTCCTTCGAGAGGGGCATAATGTTGCAATAAGTGTGCATGGGTGTGTGCATATTTTCTAACCCCGCGTCTTTCTCCCTTTTATTAATCTACTTTCGACGGTTAGATTAGGGACATTTTCAATTAGCATACCTTATGCTTGCATGTTTGTATCATTCATTTGTCTTACATGCACCGAGGCTTGGCGCATCATTCAAACTATATTGTATTTCAATACTTATTTGAATACGTGTTTCAAAGCATGTTATCAAATTGAATAAAATCATATGTCATATTAGTAGCTGAGCCTATTAATCGCATCATTACATGTGTTGCATTAGGCATCTTAACATAGTTAGGATCATGCATTGTTTCTAACTAGTTTTTATTTTGGCTTGGAGTACTCGGTAAGCTTTTACGCTTTAGCATACTTGCATGAGTGTGAGTGTTGCCATGTTCGCATGCTTGCCATGAGGCTATTTGCTTAAATGATTAACTGCATGAATGCTTGTGGATGAAGGCTTTATTACTTGAATTGGAACAATTCGATAAATGTGAGTTTTAAGCCCACTTTACGAAGTCGCAAATCATGCTTTAAGCCCGCTTGAGGTGGCAAATCTGCGTTTTAGTACACTTGAGGGTGGCAAATTCAAACCATTTTCGTAAGCAAACATGAGTTGAATTCGTTCCAATTCTTACGATTTTAGTCTATACTTGCTTGTGCGCATCACATAGTAATGTTAGATTAATAACCGGAACAAGAACACATGAGGTTTATAAAACAACATATCATGATGGTAGAGGCCGATCTTTGATCGGGCGAGCGGGGGTGTGTAGCGCTCGACTTTCTTCGCGCATCCCCTTTTCGGAGAGGCGCAAATTGGTCCTACAGTTCAGACTCCTGTCACGGTTCTGAGTCTAATATCACAAATTGTAATGTGAGACTGATAAACACCAAAGAGTCCAATCCGGCAAATCATTTTGGAAAATCAAATTTTAAATCAAATAATGTCAAAATTGGACTGCTTTGCCAGATTACAAAGTCGCCACCTAAATTTTTATTTTTGGGAAATTTAGGAAACCCTGACTCGTGCCAAAGGCCACGTGTCCGTTATCACCAAAGTTGCCTCAGCTCGGGAACTTGGGTACGAGGGGGGAAGGTCATGAAATGAGTACCCCCGCTCGCCCGATCAGAGGAACGGCCTCTACAAAGCATGACATGTTGTTTTATAAACACATGTGTTCTTATTCCGATTATTAGCTAATTTTACTATGTGATGTGCACAGCATACAAGTATAGACTAAATCGCAAGGATTGGAACAAAACAACTCATGTTTGTTTTCAAAAATGGTTTGAAAATGCCACCCTCAAGTGGGCTTAAAACATGATTTTGCCACTTCGCAAAGTGGGCTTAAAACTCACATTTGATGAATTGTTCCAATTCAAGTAATGAAGCCTTCATCCACAGGCATTCATGCAGCTTAGCATTTAAGCACGTAGCCTCATGGCAAGCATGAGAAACATGGCAACACTCACACTCATGCAAGTATGCTAAAGCGTAAAACTTACAGTGTACTCCAAGCCAAAATAAAAACTAGTTAGAAATATGCATGATTGTAGCTCGCCCGAACTCGCTCCGCGCGCCCCCCTTTTGGAGAGGACGCAGATTTGGTTCATAGCTACTACAGTTCGGACTCCGGTCACGGTTCTGAATCTAAACTCACAAAGTGCAATATAAGATTGATAAACCACCAAAGAGTCCAAATCCGGCAAATCGTTTTGGAAAATCGATTTTAATCAAAAAGGGCCAAACATGGACTGTTTTACCAGATTTTAGAGTCGCCACCTAAATATTTTGTTTTGGGAAATTTAGGAAACCCTGACTCCTGCCAAAGGTCACGTGTCTGTCATCACCAAAGTTGTCTCGGCTCGAGAACTTGGGTACGAGAGGGGAAGGTTTTGAAATGAGCACCCTCGCTCGCCCAATCAAAGATCGGCCTCTACTAACATGATTTGTTGTTTTATAAACACATGTGTTCTTGTTCAGATTATTAGCTAACTTACTATGTGATGCGCACAATACACAAGTATAGACTAGATCGCCTAAATTGGAACAAAACATCCCATGTTTGTTTTTGAAAATGGTTTGGAATTGCTACCCTCAAGTAGGCCAAAATGCGGATTTGCCACCCTCAAGTGGGCTTAAAACATGATTTGCCACAAACAAGTGAGCTTAAAATGCACATTTTGATGAATTGTTCCAATTCAAGTAATGAAGCCTTCATCCACAGGCATTCATGTAGTTAAGCACTTAAGCACTTAAGCACACAGCCTCATGGCAAGCATGATATCATGGCAGTCACTTACACACATGTAAGGATGCTAAAGCATAAACACTTACAGTGTACTCCGAGCCAAAACAAAAAACTAGTTAGAAATCATGCATGATCCTAACTATACAAGATGCCTAATGCAACACATGCAACACATGCAAAAATGCAACTAAAATAGGCTCGGCTTGCTAAGATGGCATATGAATGCAACCTGATAACATGCTTTGAAACACGTATTCAAGTAAGTGTATTGAAATATGATGCAGTTTGTATGATACGCCAAGCTCGGTGCATGCAATACGAATGAATGATGCACGTATGCGAAGCATAAGTATGCTAATTGAAACATGCCCTAAAACTAATCATCAAAAGTTGGTAAATAAAAGGAAGAAACACATGGGGTTGGAAGACATTCACACACTCATGCACACTTATTACAACATTGTGCTCTCTCAACGGAGGGTCCGAATGAAAGAGAACTAACTAGCTACGCTAATTAAACTAACTATTACAAAACGAAACTAATTAACTAACAAGTTAACTAATTACAAACACAAATAAATAGCTAAACGCAATAACTATTTAAGTACAGAATCAACGAGTTAACCATCTAAGCAAAGCAATTAAAAGGAGCCTCGGGGCGAGAATGCATGCATGCTCGGCTGCTTCTTCCTGAAATCGCGTCGCCTTGCCACCGGTTTCCTCTGTTTGCATTTGCTTTGATTCTGAATACCAAACAAATCTTCAGGTTGTCTTTGCTCTAGGACCAGAATAACTTTGAACCATCTTCAAGCTAGTGGATTGTCGGCCACCAGGGGAGACTGTAGGCCACTTGTCGGCCACTTCCTCTGGCCGGTCGGCCAGTTGCTTCTGCGCACTTCCAATTTGCTGCAAACAGAGTTCAACAAGGGCAAAGCAAGGCATTTGCAGGGTATGTGTGTACAACCACCCTCCTTATCATTTCTCAAGCTCAAAGGAGTGTGGTACTCGACTCTCGGGCCACCAACCGAGCATCACAATACACGATGGCTGAGAAGCTAAGTTTGTACAAGTTAATGAATGCACAAGTAACACACGAGACTCAAGAGGCCTCCACCCTATCATGCACAATCAAGGGGGACGGCGACCAAGAAATGAGACGCATTTCATCACTTCAAGTATGAAACGTCCCTCGTTTCTCGTGTTTGGATTAACGTCCGATCCAAACACAACGCAATGCAACACACATGCAAACAACATGCTTATCTATCAATGCTAGAATGGCATGCACAAGGCTCTATCATGTAAGCAATGCATGCATGGCATGTTTAGAAGCTAAGGCATCAAGGCTAGTGAAGTGTATTACACATGAAGCATGCACTACAATGCTCAAATGGTCAAACCTACCTGTAGCACGCGCCCGTGGGCGTCACTATAGCTCGGACTCCAAGCCCCGAATACCCCTAGGCCTAGGGATAGGCTTGGGCCTAATTTTTTTGGCCAGTGAGCCGGCCCAACCTGAATTTTGACGGGAGCTTACAAGACTCGACATCGGCTGGACTGGACCCAAATGGGCCGGACTGAGCCAAGCCGGACCAAATTTACACCCCTATTGTCATACAAAAATAGTCAATTAAGGGTTTACTCAACAAAAATAATGAGTATGTAAAGGTCGGCATTGGACGTAGGCCAAGTCAGGCGGATTGTTTTTTCTATCGTGCCGCCCAACAAACTTGGTCCAAGTAGGAATGGGTCGGTCTGCGAGTTAAGAATAATGTGCTAATAATTATAGTGTATTTTGAGTTTTTTTCCTTTCCAAAACGTTGATTAGGAGATGATTTTTTGATTTTTTTATAAAAAAATAAAGAGGTAATATGATTTAAGAAAATAAAAAATAAAAAATAAAAATGATAGAGATCTCAAAAATTCTATCAAAAATTTTATTACATACTTATATAAGATATTTAATAAAAAATTTAATAATTTTTTTAAGATTGCTAACATTACCTGGTTTGGGGTACACTATATAATTCATTTTTTTATCTTTTTTTCATCACATCATTTCTCTACTTTTCTGCACATCTTTTCGTAAAAAGATAAAAAATGTACTTTTTAGAACACCCCAAACCATTAACTTTTAATTAACTTATTAAAATAGGCCTTTATGCCGGATCAACGGACCGTCTCTCACGAGTTAACAAGGCAGACTTCAATACCTTACTCAAGATGCGTATGGTATAACCATAGCCCTATGCAACCCTTTGTTCAAATGATACCCTTGGGACATGTTGGATATGTAGGTTATTGTGTTACAAACATAATTGAATAAGAGATGATTCTCTGTTGAATCATTTATTCATTTTTCTAAAATTAATCACATTGAAACCTTTTCAATTATGGACAAATATATTTTGAAATAATTTAAATAAGTATACTTTTTAATTTTTTATAAAAAGTTGTAAAAAATAATAGAGAAGTGATGTAATCTAAAAAAGATAAAAAGACGAAAAGTATACTTATATAGTGTATCCCAAACCATAATAGTTTTTTCTATAATAATTTTTTTTTAAAAAAACCTATGTCAGTATGTATTTTCTTAATTACATATATAGTTATACACAAATCTAAACTTAATTTAAATTATACAACTTTACCTATTTTATATGAACTTTATTTGATAAATATTTTTTTGGGAAAATTATTTATAAGTTCTGTTAGGGAGACTTATGCTACATATGGTCCTACGAAAAAACTTATGTTCCCATAAGTCTTGTGTGAAGTTTGTTGACACATTTACCCTCAATATTAATTGTTAATATCATAAATAATGGTAAAATCATATATAGGAAATTGAATGTTACCATAGATTAAGTTTGCGAAATGTAACGTGACACCTACATAAACGTAACGTAACGTGTCACGTTCCGTTTCGCAAACTTACTAGGTTTTTGATTTTTTAAATTGAATATGAAAATGTTATTTGTTCGTGTATTTTGAAATTCACATTCACGTAGATATGATGTATGGTAACATTCCATAGATTAAGTTTGCGAAACGTAACGTGACACCTACACAAATGTAACGTATGTAACATTCAATTTCCTATATAGGAAATTGAATGTTACCATAGATTAAGTTTGCGAAACGTAACGTGACACCTACATAAATGTAAGGTAACGTGACCATATCAGATGAGACATTACATAAACGTAACGTAACGTGACACTTACATAAACGTAACGTAACGTGACATCTACATAAACGTAACGTAACGTGTCACGTTACGTTTCGCAAATAGGATCTTGTGGAATACATTCTTATCTAAATAGGACTTGAGACTCTATAAGAAATTAAACAGGATTTAACATAGCATAACTGTCCGAAATAGGACTTATGAATAAGTCTTCCTATTTTTTTTCATATATTTTCATGATAAATTGAGATAATCCATAAATCTAATACCAATTTTACATTTCACGTTTTTCTTCTTAATTTTTTCAACGGTATTAGATTTTTTTAATGCTAAATTGTCTTTTTTTTCCTTATTATTTTCCCATGCATTATTTTATACCTAATACAAATTTTATATTATTCTATATTATGGATTTATCGTTTAAATTTTATAATGATTCTATGTATGAAATTATACTTTTTTTCTTACATTATTTTATATAATCACAAGTCATAGGAGGAAAAACTTGCACGAATCTTTAAAATTTAAATTTACTGTTTGAATTACTTTGTCAATTGTTGAACATTAAGTTTTTTTATATAATTGATATTTTAATTTAATTAAGAGTATATATTTTACAATCTTATAATTTAATATATATACATATATAATATAACGTCATTATAGAATAATCCAACCACAACATATTTATATTTAATTGTTTTAACAAATTTTATATAATTTCTATTTTTACATATCTTATTTTCCAAATGAATATAAAAGAAAATTAAATAGTTAGAATTACTTTTAATTTTATGTTACTAATTATTTTTTTAGTTTAACTATTATTTGTAATATTAAAATGAGTATTTATTTTACTATATTATAATTTAATATATATCATACAAATTTATTATATGATAATTACACTTTTATAATATAATAGAGCTAAAATTATCAAAATACATAGATAATTTAATTAAAATTAATATATATATAAAACGATAACGTCAATATTATCAAAATAAATAATTAAAATTATACTTTAATTTTAATTTTAATTTTAAATTAAAATTAAAATTAAAATTATTCTTTTATAACACATTATATCATTAAATAACATCAGATTAATGTTTCAAACATTAGATTTCAAACATCTAATGTTCATCAGATTTCAATAATGTTTGAAATTATAGGATGAATGTTTCAAACATTAGATTTCAAACATCTAATGTTCATCAGATTTCAATAAATTTTGAAATTATAGAATGAAACATCAGATTCATTTACATCATGAACATCATGATGATGTATAAATAGGACTAAATGGAGCATAAGAAAACTTTTAAAATTAAATGATTCAACTTTTCAAAAACTAGGATTTATGGATAAATTTGCCTTAATTATTTACTTTTATTTTGATATTATACACGTGGTGTTATAAACGGTTACTTCTTGATGATTACGTTTGTAAACCGATTATAGAATAGCCTCACCCTTCTAGAAATTCTTTTGCGTTTAAAAATGCTAGAGGCTCTAAAAATTCTACTAAAAGTTTTATCAAATGTCTTATATGAGTCCACCCACATTGTGTGGGCCCACACTCATATGAGACATTTGGTAAAATTTTTAATAGAATATTTTGAGTCTCTAACATTACTCTTTTGCGTTACGTCATGGTTACACGTATATAATACTGACAGCGGCGGCTTCTTCTGCAGAATAGCCTTTTGGTTTCACTGCTGGCCATCTTGTTTTTTTAGAGAGAGAAAAGCTATTTGGAGGGAGAGAGAGAGAGAGAAACCCTAGTCTTCTGTGGGCCAACTACAACAATGTCTGGAATGGGAGCAGGTAATGGTCCTCAATCTGAAGATCAGAAACCCAACATGGCTGATCAGTCTCAATCAAACCAACTCAATATCAAGGTCAAGAACCAGGTATCATTTATTCTTGTTTTTTATTCTTTTTTTTTTCTTCTTCCAGGGTTTATGTTTTAGATTGATTGATTTTGGTGCATTCACTGTTACTTTGATTCTCCTGTGTTTGTTTGTTTGGTTGGCATTGCTTTCTGATTTCGACATGCATGCGTTGATTTCAATGTCTACATGAAGGAGTGCTTGATAAGTTTTCACAAGATTCAGTTTTTTTACTATAATTTTTTAATTTTTGTAGTCTGTGTGCTTGTGTTTATGTCTATATGGGCTTGTGTTATTGTTTTAATTTTCTTGATTGCACATTCTGTATAACTTTCCTTACTACCTAAAAAAAAAAAAAAAAATAAGATTGCACATTCTGTATATGTGTGGGGATATATTTTCTGAGTACCAACACGTGATAAGGTGACGCCGACGTGTCAGCCGAGGTGCCACGTGTCTTGGTCGTTGTGCCGAGGTCATCTCGGCTAGGCCGAGGTTGCCTCCGAAGATATCGGAATCCGAGATAAGCGGATAAGGGACAAGAGTCCTAGAATGAAGAGGGAACTCAACTTGGATAAGGACAAGAGTCCTAGATTGGGAGAAGACTTCAGTTTGGGTAAAGATAAGACTCTTAGAGAGTTTATCCTAATCCCACTAGGAGTCCTAGATTAACAGTAATCCTAAGTCCATTAGGGTCAGGCTCCTTTTGGGACTAGGATTGTGTTGGCTATAAAAGAGAGGCACCCCCATGGGTCTAAGGTATACTTTTGATACTCAAGCTTGTGAGTTTAGTACTTGATTATCTTTGAGAGATATACTGACTTGATCGTCGAAGTGCCCCGGGTGGTCGAAACTACCGCGAGATTCTTATATTTCTGTTGCAGGTCCGTCAGGTGCCATCTATTCTGCTAGTGCTCTCCAGCTGGTTACTAAGCGGGCAGTGTGAAAATAATTTGAACTGAATAAAACATAAGTAAATGAAAAGAGATTTATGAATAAATATTTATATTTTAAACCATTTTTTTTAAATAAATCAAAAAAATAAATATTTGTAAAAAAATATAAAAATAGTGTGCAAGTTAAAAGTAAAATTAACACTTCATATATTCTTTTGCCTTTTTTTTTTATTATTATTTAAAATTTTTTTGTACTCTTTTTATATATTTAAATAATTATTTTGCACATTTACTAATATTAATCACTGATTTTAGCATTTTTCTTTCTTCATTATGTAGGGAAGTAATTGAACTTCTTGGATAAAACTAGGGTTGGGATTCTCAGTCATGGTAGTAGGTAGAATGAGACTCTCACTCTTTGGTGTTTGAGACGAAGAGGACACACTAGTGGAATCTGTCATGGATACAATACTACTTGAACGGTTAAGATTTGACTTCTTCATTAAAAATAAAAATAAAAAAAATAGATAGATTATGATTGTGGAGAGGACGAATCTGTCTTAAGGACACAGTGTTAAACACTGGACTTGATCAGAAAAAATAATTCGAAGAAATTAAATCAAGTAAGTTATTTAATTACTTTCAGTGTTGTTTTTATTTATTTATTTATTCAGATTTTAATTTTGTTTTTGTAACAAAATAAAATCTGTTATTTATTTATTTATTTTTATTTCGGGTTTGATTTTTGTAATCAAACAAATTCTCTCCTTTTCTCTTTTTCTTTTATTCTTGTTGTTGTTTTGTACACAACAGAATTAAATCCTTTTAAATACAGTGAAGATTGTCCAACAATTTAAAACATAATGGGCAATTTATGAAACCAATGTACACAACCAAATTACAATCTAATAACGGCAATGCTAGGTATCATGAAAAATCTTTCATGAAAATAATCATGAAAGCTTTGTGACCCTTGGATTACACTTAGAATAAAGCACCACAGACTAATCAAGGTAATCCAAGGATCACAAATCTTTCATGATCATTTTCATGATAAAACTTTAATGATCCCTAACTTTTCTCATCTAATAAAGAAGCTAAATTATGCTTGGTTCTGCTACATCTACACAAATAGCCATTGGGCTTGGGAAAGCAGAATCTCAGTTGCCCCAAAAGTGCATTTGTTTCAGGCGCGAACACTAAAGTCTTGTTTGGCATAAACTAAAAAATTAAAAAAATCACTATCCTATTTAAGTCATATTATCCTATTTAAGTCACATCATCTCTCTATCACATCACTTCAAACTTAACCCATACCCAACTCATATTTCATAAAAAGTCAAAGCGTGCACTTATTTAGGACATCCCAAATCACCCCTAAATTACAAACACAAAACAACCCCTTTCTCTCTCTCTCAAACAGCAACACTCTCACTCTCACCGACACCCACTGAATCACTCTCTCACGGATGCCCACCAATGATGACCACCGACTACCACCGACACCCACTGAATCACTCTCTCACGGATGTCCACCAACGACGACCACCGACTACCACCGACAAACCCACCACTCATTCACTTCTCTTTCTCCTCTCGACTCGAATCTCTTTTTCTTGGAGGATTTCTTCGAGGGTTTCTTAAAACGATCTCGATTCTTGACGAATAGGTCACCGAGAGATGTCGACAAACTAGTCTCCACCACCAAAGATCCGCCACACTTCGACGACTGGATGTGATCCGCCACCAACTGGGTGATTCGATTCCCCTTCGCTTTCTTCCACACAGGCATGATTCTTGGTTGTTCTTTTTCATTCTCACACTCTCAATTCAACAAAAACCAAAATGGTTTTCTTTAATTGTAAAGAATCTCAAGAAAAACAAATAGATACCGAAAATCCAGAAAAATTTTGTATGAAAAAAGAAAATTTTGGAAAGAGAGTATGAAAGAATTGAAAAGATCAATGTAAAGATTTATGGGTTCACCGTGAAACTTGAAATCTGAGAAAGAGAAAGAAGAGAGAGTGAGCGAGAGAGGATGGGTTAAATTATATGATTTTTCAGACTCGTGAATTGGAATTGTACAAGAATTTCATCTTTATATGTAAGGTTGTGAAAGAGATAGAGATAGAAGACGAAGGCTGTGAGAGAGAGAAAGCGCTGTGTGAGATAAAAATCATTTATTTACCGTTTGAGGGGAAACAAATGTTTTTTCTCAAATGGTAATCAGATGCTTTCTCCCTCTTTCACAGGTCTCTCTCTGTCATAGCCTTCTTCTTCTCTCTCTATCTCTCTAACGACCTTATATATAAAAATGAATTTCTTGTACAACTCCAATTCACGAGTCTAAAAAATCATATAATTTAACCTATCTTCTCTTGCTCACTCTCTCTTCTTTCTCTTTCTCAGATTTCAGGTTTCACAGTAAACCCATATATCTTTACATTGATCCTTTCAATTCTTTCATACTCTCTTTACAAAATTCTCTTTTTTCACACAAATTTTTTCTTGATTTTCTGTATCTATATGTTTTTCTTGAGATTCTTTATAATTAAAGAAAACCATTTTGGTTTTTGTTGAATTGAGACTGTGAGAAAGAAGAAGAGCAACAAAGAATCATGCTTGTGTGGAAGAAAGCGAAGGGAAATCGATCACCCAGTTGGTGGCAGATCACATCCAGTCGTCGAAGCATGGCGGATCTTTGGTGGTGGAGACTAGTTTGTCAACATCTCTCGGTGACCTATTCGTCAAGAATCGAGATCGATTTAAGAAACCCTCGAAGAAATCCTCCAAGAAAAAGAGATTCGAGTCGAGAGGAGAAAGAGAAGTGAATGAGTGGTGGGTTTGTCGGTGGTAGTCGGTGGTCGTCGTTGGTGGGCATCGGTGAGAGAGTGATTCGTGAGAGAGTGATCCCGGTGGGTCTCGGTGAGAGAGAGAGTGTAGCTGTTTGAGAGAGAGAGAGGCTGTTTTGTGTTTGTGATTTGGGTTGTGTTAGCGTGTGAAACAAATGCACTTTTCGGGCAACATCATTCTGGTGCTTATATTTGTGTGGATATAGCAGAACCATATTGATTTTTTGGAGAAATTTTGATGTTACATATTTATTATAATATATTGTTTTGATAAAAATGGTACTCACCTGTTTATTTATTATAAATTGGTCAAGCCAAGCTTTTCACATGCCACTCTGGTGACTATAATTCAAACACACATTATTTGGAATTGATTATTATTCCTCGTTGGAGTGGTATAGAGAAATAGATTTGCTCTTATCAAGATATATGCTGTAACTTGCCCATGCTATGTAACATTTTTGTTTGAGAAAATGGAGCCAAAATTGATGGACTTGGAAAGAATTTTACTAAAGCAATCTAGCTATCCCTATCTTATATTTTATTTTTGAAAACAATTTTGAGAGCTTTTTTTGTTAGTACTTCAAATTTGGTTGAAGTCATCTGATCAAGTTGATTTTTGCATTTTTTATCTTCAGTGGTTCCATTTGGTAAAAAGCTTTGAATCTGATTTATAAAAACATGTTGCTCCTGTAAGCTAAATCTGCAGTCATATATGCTTGAAGCTTTAACCAATGTTATTATTGGCCAGGTTGTATTGTGTCTACTTAATAAAATCCTCATTTTTTATTTATTTTTTTAAACATTTTGTTGATATGATTCATTGAATAGCACTATGCATCATTGCCTTGTGTTTGATCCCTCACACTAAATTTGTATAGTAGAATAGTGCTTCTAATTTTTTAGTCGTCTACCATCCACAAACCTTTTTAGCTGTTTTGTTGGCTTTTTGAATTTTGACTACGACAATGCATTTTCATACAATGTGCCTTTGGGGTTGCACAGACTCAACTAACTTAATAAGAATTCATATCTCATCTCATCATTGTCTTTTTATGGAGAGATGCAAGGTTGGAGGGATTAGGATGAAGTGATGTTTAAATTAGAGATGAGGCATTATTTTGTTTATCTCCATGGATTAGTTAGCAACCAAGCTCCTTTCTTTGCAATTCTAAAATTCCCAATTCTAACTGGCTGGCCCAATCAGTAGCTGTGTCCTTTTACAAACCGCTTGTGCCTATCGGAATAGAAGAAACTTTGGCAGGCCTAGCGTAATCAGCTGGTTGGTACCTGTTTGGAGTCTTTAGGAAATTCAAATTTACCTTCACAAAACAAGTTGGATGATAGGAGTATAGGAGAGAAATGGATTTGGATTGATTGGTAAGTAAGTGTGTCCTACTAAATGGCATATGGGGGTTGCTGAAAATGAAGAAGATCAAAGCAAGTAAAACAGCAGGGCCCAGTGGTGAAATGGTAGTAATGGTCAAATTTTTGGTAACGTTTTCATATGAGATTTCAGTTTGGTTGTTCACTGAAAATTGATAATGTGGTCATACGAAATCCAAGAGAGAGATAACTATTTTAACTTATAAATTGTTATGATTGGTATCAGATGGGCAAATTTCAGAGTGATGGCTTTTACCACAATAACTGAAGCTTATGGTATCTTTTCATACACAAACACTATACATAAGAAATTATGTCAAATAAAACATCTACAAGTGGAAATCTGTTAACACTATTCAGTTTCTTTTCTCCGTACTTAAAGATTAATGATTGACCATAAAGATTGCCTTCTATGAGAGCATTAGGGTTCTCTTAGTATAATATCTACATCATTTTCTAATGTTCACCAAACACTTGTTGCCTAGGTGTCTGTGACTTTGGAACATATCGAAAGGAATTGGTTATTTATTTATTTATTTGTCGTACCCCTAGTTCACTGCATGGTTCCGTGCTTGTGGATTGCACATTTTATGTGAGTTTAGACTTCATCAGGAACTAGGTAATATAGCCTTGCTATTGTGTGAATCAATTCAATTTCTCTTGTTTGTGTTGTGTTAATTTTTTGCACCTAGTTAATTAATTTAAATTATGCTTCCACGAAATCATTTATTTTTGTGATTCATTAAATAATGTTCCCTTCTTTTGTCTGTGATAATAGTATTTACTGTTATGTCTGAATGCTTTATTCTATAACTATTTTCAGATTCAAAGCTTACGAGTTATTATGAACGAGTATGACTTGGTGTGAAGAGTTCTCACTTAGAATTACTTGATGTGTTTGAGTGGATGCAATCTGTTATTTGCTTGTACAGGCCACAGCATTTAAACCTCTCTGTTTTGTTGTGTGCATGAAGCAATGGAATTTTAAACAAGGGATACAACCATCCTTTAAGTTAGCCATGAAGAAAACAATCAAGGTATCAAATACCATAGATATTGAACAGGGGACAAATTTATTAATACTTACCAATTTCTCTGGAAGATGTTGATTTAAGCCACAACCTAAATTCATATTTCAATGGAACCGTGACTTGTCTGTGTGCAGATGCACGCGCACGCTTTTGAGTTGAAGAAAATGTAGTATTGGAATGCTTAGTGGATTAAGGCTTTATTGTCAATGTTGTTTGTATTTGATTAGTTGGGTTTTGGGTCAAAAACCATGTTTATCACCTTCAATTTCTCTCTTTTGCTTACTGGCTTTAATGTTATGCTTGAAGCTTTAACCAATGTTATTATTGGCCAGCTTGTATTGTGTCCACTTAATAAAATCCGCATTTTTTTTTATTTTTTTAAACATTTTGTTGATATGATTCATTGAATAGCACTATGCATCATTGCCTTGTGTTTGATCCCTTACACTAAATTTGTATAGTAGAATAGTGCTTCTAATTTTTTAGTCGTCTACCATCCACAAACCTTTTTAGCTGTTTTGTTGGCTTTTTGAATTTTGACTACGACAATGCATTTTCATACAATGTGCCTTTGGGGGTGCACAGACTCAACTAACTTAATAAGAATTCATATCTCATCTCATCATTGTCTTTTTATGGAGAGATGCAAGGTTGGAGGGATTAGGATGAAGTGATGTTTAAATTAGAGATGAGGCATTATTTTGTTTATCGCCATGTATTCAATAACTCTTTACTTTGTTTTTTTAACAAAATAACTAACTAATGATTTTACTAAGTTCTTTCTTGGGAAAATGGTATCCCAACTCTAACCCATCAGGCAAAAAATTATATTATTATTATTAATATTGAATCCACAGGTTATATAACCAAACCAACTACATATATTTATAGAGATGACAATGAGTTTGGTATTGCCGCCTCAGATTTGACGTGGAAAATCTGGGGCGCTCAGAATAAGAGAACATTCATTTGTAGGAAGAGCCTATTTAGAGAATTAAAAGTTTTGGCTTTTGAAGACATCGGATCAGGTTTTGATGTATAATTTGTTTTCGGCCTTCTTGTAAATGAAATTATATCATTACTTATCAAAACAACATGTGTTAGGGTATAGATAATAGAACTATAGTACACACACACTGTTGCTGAGCGACAAGTTTTGACAACTTAAACATAATGATAACCACTCAGTGTACAGTTTTTATTTTTTTTTGTTTTAAAAAAGAAAGAACTAACTAGCAATACAGGAAAACAAAATCACCAAAAAAATGCAATCACACAATAAATTGCAAATCTCAGTGTCCATCGTGATTTCAGTAACCTCACAAGCAGTCTACTCCAATTGTAAA
>NW_021029356.1:526179-601113 GCF_004153795.1 Camellia sinensis
TTCCAGACCAAGCTCAATCATGGAAAGGCGCGGGCCCATAGATGGAAGTGATGCAGTGAATGCATGCAAGCTACAATGCAATGTACATTATATTACAATGATGCATGACAATGTAATTATTTACGATGGTGCATGACAATGCAACTATTTACGATGGTGCATGACAATGCAACTATTTACGATGGTGCATGACAATACACTATATTACAATGATGCATGACAATGCAACTATTTACGATGGTGCATGACAATGCAACTATTTACGATGATGCATGACAATGCAATTATATTTTTTGTTTTATTTTTGTTTTTTGAAATGCAAATGCATGATGATGCATGACTTCGAAGTGCGCGACAATGCGCGGCTTTTAAGATGCACGTGAACTTGAATATGCGACGACGCGAGTCGCTTGAAATACATGTATAATGCAACTTATCAAAATTCGTTCGAGCACGACAAACACCGAAGGACTTGCACCTTCAGAGGATTTAGGGTGTCCTAGACCGTATATATTGCACAAGAAATGCATAACAATGCAAGTGAACTTGAAATGCGCAACAACGTGCGGCTTAAGATATGCATGACAATGCAAACGAACAGTGCACATCAATGCGCCAAAGGTCTTGCACCTTCCAAGGATTTAAGGTCTCCTAGACCGTATATATTCTCGATATGTCTCACTCGGAGTATACCATACCTGTCCGGTTCGTCGGGTTGCACCAGCCTTAAATGAACCGTACATAAGTGATGTTTGGTAGAGCTGTGGGAAAGTGCTTATAGCTTATGCCTAAACAGCTTATAGCTTATAACTTTCAGCTTAAGCTGATTTCCAGCTTATTCTTAAAGCATCTCCTGCCCCACTCAAAGAATAAGCTGATTTCTGACTTCCACAAAACTATAAGCTATAAGCTATAAACTAAACCAAACACATCAAAATAGCTTAAATTAAGCTGAAAGCTGAAATAAGCTGTAAATAATTTCTGCCAAACAGGCACATATAATATCGTGCCTGCAAAGAAAACAAACTTAACAGGTACAATGTGATTAACAATATGCCTATTAATGTACTTGAAAATACGTGACAACGCGAAACAAGTGGGAAGCATAACAATGTTGTGAAGGCACAGACATGTAAGTGGAGCATGCGGTCTACGCAGGCAACGAAATTGATCATAAGCATGCGGTCTACGCAAGTAGAACATGCGGTCTATACAAGTAATGAATTTGAACATAAGAATGCGGTCCACGCAAGCAGAACATGCGGTCTACGCAAGCAAAACATGCGGTCTACGCAAGTAATGAAATTGATTACAAACATGCGGTCTACGCAAGTAATGAAATTGATTACGAATATGCGGTCTACGCAAGCAATGTGATTAATTATAAACATACGGTCTACGCAAGCAATGAAATTGATTACGAACATGCGGTCTACGCAAGTAAAACATGCAGTCTACGCAAGTAATGAAATTGATTACAAACATGCGGTCTACGCAAGTAAAACATGCGGTCTACGCAAGTAATGAAATTGATTACAAATATGTGGTCTACGCAAGCAGTGTGATTAATTATAAACATGCGGTCTACGCAAGCAAAACATGCGGTCTACGCAAGCAATGAAATTGATTACGAACATGCGGTCTACGCAAGCAAAACATGCGGTCTACGCAAGTAATGAAATTGATTACAAACATGCGGTCTACGCAAGCAAAACATGCGGTCTACGCAAGTAATGAAATCGATTAGGAACATGCGGTCTACGCAAGTAGAACATGTGGTCTACGCAAGTAGTGTGTATGAGAAGAGCTGAATGTACACATGTAAGTAAAAACATGTTATTCACGATGCTGGAATGTAAAGTACTATAACACAGCATAATTGAAACGATTTGTGGAATTCACAAGATATGAAAAGGATACGGGACGGGACGGGACGTTCTCCGTATGTATCGAGCATCGCCCGCAGAAGTTGTGGCCTGAGGTCAACTCGAAGGTTCACGTTTCAAAAGTGTGCTTTCCCGCATTGTCTCGAGTGATGAAGGTGTCAAACCATGTAGTTGACCCGAACAAAGGTGCGGAAGGTGCGTTGACCGCAAGGGGAGTTTTACTGGTATCAATTTCGACACTTTGCTACCCTGCCATTCTATGCTTTACTTTCCTTTTTACTGGTAGTTTAAGCACATTGCACTGCCTCGGGCAGGTTTTATTCTTTCTCAAAATTACATATTTTGCAAAACATGTGATGGGGAATGAAACGACCATTTTATTCAAAAGATGTTGCATTTGTAAATTTTCTATGCATCGCATCGCAAGGTATCACACCACAATGTGAACGAAATTGACCTGTTGTCTGAAAAATTGAGCATTTGTACTGTAATGATCAGATAACCAAACGGCCTCATAGCAAAACAGCCCAAGCAACACACTGCTCAAACTTAACGCACAACCCATACTCTGTTGGGGATTAGTCTGCATACAGCCCGTAACACCACACTCGGTTCATTCTGCACACAGCAAGTCCTGAACAAACGGCCCAATCTGACAGGACAGAACACAAAGATGGAACCAGTTGAAGTTGAAGCACGCTCAGATGCCCCGAATTTTTTCTTCTTCTTTGGCTTCGCACAGATGTAGAGAATGGCACAGCACTCTGAGCATAAACGATTTTCAAAATAAAAAGGATTTTCAACCGGGGTATCGAGCCTACAACTGAACACAGCGGAAAGGACTCAAACAAAAGGGTACACGACCTAAACACAACGAGACACACTCGGAAAAGACCCAAAACAAAAGTTGAGGTGGGCAAAACGAAAGACACGACACGCAGACATGTTTAACGAAAGACCTCAAATCTCGAGGAGCCAGTTCCTCCAGGTATGTTTCCCACCCTTTCTGATTTGTGATTCTCACATCACTCGGCCCTCAGGCTCGGTTTTTTTTTCAAAACCCTTTTTCTTACTTTTCTCTCAACTTACACCTCTCTATTCTTTATTCCCTCATTTTTCGTCCCTCCCCAAGGTGATTGACGAATGAATAAGAAGTTGCGGGTTCATGCCCAACGCCGTTAGCTCACAGCTATTTCTTCTGGCGGGTAGAGTGCCCTCCTGGCGAGTATGTTGACGACGGGGGAAAGACAGAACGCCTAACTCAACTGTGCCCCTAGTTCATCATTTTGACCATTTTTTGTTTTGGTTTTCTACTAAAACAGTTTTGATCAAGATGAGAGTCGGATTAACGTACTTGTTCGATTTTTGATTTGAAAATCATGCAAGTCAGGCTATGAGCACTGAAAATTTTCCTTTTTGGGTCCAAGAAAATGGTCCAGTTTTGGAAAATGAAATAATTTTTGAGAAAATGGTCAACCTCAGTAAAAATTCTCAAAAACTATATTGCAGACAGTCAATGCTCAACGAGCATGGAACTTACTCTTTGAGATGCGCAACCTCGGATTGGAGGCAATGGAAAATTGCCCCTGGCTTGAAGGACGCTGCACGGCAACGGAAAGTTGCCCCTGGTTTGAACGGCGACTCATGGCAACGGAAAGTTGCCCCTTGTTTGGATGATGCCGCAGCAGTCCGTAAACAGTCTTTACCAGTGATGACCACAACCGAACTTTCTCGGATACAGAGAAGACGAAGATGGTCAAAACCAATATATGGACACAGTCACTTTGAAGGTGTTGAGGGCTGGACTTCAGGACGAAGTTGCCTATGTATCCGGTTGTCACATCTGAACTATTGGATTCAGAGAAGGCAAGGATGATCAAAACCATTACATGGACTGAGGCGCTATGAAAGCGTTGAGGGCTAGACTTCAGGACGAAGTTGCCTACGTATCCCAAACATGGGAATCAAGCCTTACGTAGTTCCGGTTAAGGTACACTCGGGTATTTTAACCTTCACTTTTCAGGCTCTAACTTTTGCTAAGGTGCCCGATGCGGGTTTTCGACCTTGCGAGCTTCTTTTCATTTTCTTTTTTTGTTCTTCTTTTTTGATTTTTTGTATCTTTTCATTCTCTTTTTTTCTTTCTTCTTTCTCTTTTTTTGATTTTATTTCTTCTCTTTTTCTTTTGCATTTTTTGTATTTTTCTCTTGCTCTAACTTTTGCCTGGGTCGCCCTTCCGGGTTTTCGGCCCAGCGAGCCTTTCAAAGGGTAAAAGTGTAACAAGTCCATGCCAAATGGTTTTTGAAGTTGAAGCCTCTCTGTATTTAGGAGAACGGCTGTTGCAATGATTTGTAGGAGAACCCATCATGGCTGCTCCACGAGCTTCTTCTGGTGAGATCTAATCTTTTGATTCGACTTTGATGCCTCTTGTTCGAGGGCTGCTTCAAAACTGGCCACACGGGCTTCACATGGCGGTTGACCGTTGAACTTTCTGAACGGGTTCAAGGTTCGAAAACGGACGGGTTGAATCTTGAGGCTGAGAGCGATCCTAAGCTGCACAATCTCAAGAGCGATTCCACACAGGTCTTCACAAGGCCGCGCAGAACATTTGTTTTTGACAGTTTTTAAGAAAGCGACAAATCGCTCGCGCCGAAGATAGTGTGGAACCAATCTGGATCAAGCTAGGGTCCTTCCCAGTACTCACGCTAACAAGCATGGTTTCATTCATTAAGGGCTTAGCATGCCTCTCTTTCTCTCAATTGATCAAATTTTTTGCAAAACCGGAGGAATTCCTTCCTCTTCGTTTTTATCACAATGTTTCGAAAAAAGTTTTGAAGAACTTAGGTCAATGCAATAATTCTCAAGGCACAGAAGAGCAGGTAGAATGCAGGGCCGTTCCATTCAAAACCTCTGGCACAACTAGCCCGAAATAAACAATAAGCACAGAAACATGGTAGCCGCAGCTGTTTCATTCAGGTTTCTCGGATGTAACTGGCTCCATAGCAGAGACAGACTCAAAAAGAATGGTTAAATACAAAAAACGGTGTTCGAGGCAACAACCCCGGAATCACTCGACATCCTATACAACGGGACTGACTCGGTACCACAAGACAAACCCAAAAACAAAAAGACTGACTCAAAGCAAAGAGGCAGACTCAAAAACAAAAACAGAGAACTGACTTAAAACCCAAGCCAGAAGCTACAAAATTGTATTTACAAATGCTCAAAAAGTGCGTGCCAGACGCCATATCTGAAATATACTGGGCGCCGCCCGCAGGTGGTCCAACCCCTAATCACATACTCGTAGTATCCTCAAAGTCCAACAGCTCGGTGGTAACAGACTTCACTGAGGTAGGTGGAAGAATGACCTCATTATCGATCAGATCCTGCACTTCATGGCGAAGGCGGAAACAACTATCGATGGCGTGACCAGTCTGTTAGTGGTACGCGCAGTACAAAGCAGCATCATGGGTGAGAGGGAGAGGCCGAGGTTCAAGGGGTTTGAGGTGCCCCCTTTCGGCAAGAATCTGAAGTGCCTTAGACAGAGGCATGTAGAGAGCATGAAAGATCCTGCGCCCTCGGGGCAGGTACTTTGAAGTCTGAGTATTCTTACTAGACGCACTAGTAAAAGGGTCGGCAGGCTCTGCCTTGGTTTTCTGATCTTTCCCAGGTGCGGGGTTGGGAATAGGAGGAACTGTTCTGGCATGACGGGGCCTATCCCGATTTTCTGACTGACTTGAACTACCCTCAGGTGGAGTGGGGAAAGCATCCTCCACAGTTTTTGCCACAACCGCAAATATCTGTTGCTTGTTCATCCCCTCGGCTTTCAAAGCCTCGACTGCCCGCAGTAGTTGTTCAATGGGATCGGCATCTGCCTTCATTTTGTTCTTGCCTCTGGTCTCAACCTGATCGGGGGTTTGGGTTACTGCATCAGAGCAAAGCCCAATTGTTGCTGACACGTCGTTACTGTAGCTGGAGGCAACCTCTGGTTGGCTGAGCTCTATCACAATCCGCCCTAGTAGCGGGGGCTCCTGTGGTATGAAATTCCCGGCATACGATGCCGCTAGCGGCGAAACCGACATTCCATAGGCCAGATTGGCCACGGATCTCTGGAGGTCACCAATCATTCCCATCAGCTCGAATGTAGTGGGCTCGCGAGCCTGATACAACTGGGGGGTCCAGACCGGGTGCGCGACAGGCGACCTGGGCGGATGCGATACGTCAACATTGGTTTCATCCTGCAGGGTGATCCCTTGATCTAGCGTAGTTGTCATAACCACAATCTCTTCTGAATTCTGCGTCATCATAAGTCCGCTGTACTGAACAGTGACTGACGGATCAGATATCTGTCTTGCCTCAGCAAGGGGGAACACTAGCTACTCTGTATCAACTCTCTGAACCTCTGAACTGAAAGGAAAAACAAACAGCATTTCGGCCCAAACAGATCAAACACGGGTGTAGCCGAACAACTGCACTCTACTACTGATCACTGTTCCCCAGAATCACTGTTCCCAAAACTGAACTTGATACCCGCAGATAACTGATTTCTCAACAACACTGATACTGGTGCCCTCGGGCCCGATACTCAAACTTGCAAACTGATATGTACTTTCCCTGTAGAGATACACTCTAAAGCACATAGCAGATAAGTGAGAGCCAAAACACCCCTATGTTGGGGTAGGGTTTCCCTGTCCTATTTTGTCAGGAGTTAGGGTTTCACTACGCACGCAGCGGTTTCAAACAACCTATAATCGGGTAAGCAACCTGTCCTAACTTGGAATGGTCACTATGGATCCGAATATGCACTAGGTCGAATGGTCGAAAAGGGTGCCCCGGTAAAACCGAGGTTTGTGTTCCCACACTGTCAGAGCCCACAACCGGTCAGCCTTATGGCGTGCTTTGACAAAGTCAAGCCTCTGGCAAACCGTTCAGGAATGGCAGATGGCAAACACGGTGTTTTAGGCGCACCAATGCCCATGCATTGCAAAGAGACACATAAATGAAATCAAAACAGGATATCATGAGTTCGAGTCAAGCTCTCTAAAATCCCAAGCAGAGTCGCCAGAAACTGTAGCACGCCCCCGTGGGCCTCGCTACAGCTCGGACTCGATTTGTGTCACGGTCCTTAATCTGAACCAAAGAGTCCAAATCCGGCAAATCGTTTTGAGAAAACAGATTTTTTGAAAGGAGTGCCAAACATGGACTGTTTTTCCAGATACAGAGTCGCCACCTAAATATTTTTTAAGGGGGAATTTAGGAAACCCTGACTCGGTGCCAAAGGCCACGTGTCCGTCATCACCAAAGTTGCCCCGGCTCGGGAGCTTGGGTACGATTGGGGAAGGTCAGCTATGAGCACCCCCTCTCGCCCGATCCGAAGATCGGCATCTACTAACCATGATATCCGTTTTTCAAAACGTTATGTGTTCTTATCCCGATTATTAGCCTAGAATTACTATGTTATGCGCACAGCACAAAAGTATAGACTAGATTGCCTAATTTGGGAATAAGCATTGCATATCCGTTTATTTAGGAAACAAAAGATGTTTTGGAATTTGCTACTCGCAAGTAGGCTAAAACATGGATTTCAATGAGCTATTCGAACTCAGACAATCCAACCTTCACCCACAGGCATTCAAGCAGTTTATATCACATAAGCAGCTAGCCTCATAGTAATCATGTTATCATGGCAACACTCACACACATGTAAGGATGCTAAAGCATAAATACTTACATCGTACTCCATGTCAAAACGAAGAACTTGTTAGCAATCAATGCATGATCCAAGTCCATGTTTAAATGTCTAATGCAACGCATACAGAATGTCACTAGAGTAGGCTCGACTAGTCTATGAATGACATGTGAAAATGCAAAAGTAGCATGTATTCGCGTTAGATTTGAAATGCTAATGCAGTTAGCATGATGCGCCGAGCCCGGTGCATGCAACACTGATGAATGATGCACGCATGCATAGCATAAGTTATGCTAAATTAAACATGTCCTATTACTAACCATCAAAGCAGGTAAGTAAAAGGGAGAAAGAAGTGGGGGGTGGAAGACATGCACACACTCACCCACACTTATTACAAATTCGTCCTTGCTCGGAGGGACCAAAAGAATAATACAACTCAAATAATGAATTAACTAACCTAGCTAATTAATTATTACAGACCAACTAAATTAATTAAACAAATTAATTAATGTAAGAAAGCAAGAAAAAGGGCCTCGGGAAGAGGGCTTAATGCACGCGTGCTCGGGTCTTGCTCGGAAGTCCTTTGTCATGCGTAGGCTGCCTCTATTTTCCCTGCTCTGCTTCTCTGAAGACTGCCAAAGTCTCAGGATGTGCTCACTGGATGTTGGGAAATGCCACCGGCTGGAGGGAATCATCACCGGCTGTGATTTGGTGTTGATCGGCCAAAAATGAAGATATCGGCCACCGGTGGATTGCCGGTCGGCACTCCATGCAGTCGATTGGCAAAAAGTCCCTGCAGAATCTGTTTGACAGCAGCAGAGGATAGAGCTTTGCATGGCAATGTAATTCAAGCAATGTATGCACCAACCATATCTCTTATCATGTTTATGACTCAAAGGGACATGGTCCTTGGTTCTCGGACCACCAATCGTGTATTTCAATGCGTGATGGCCCAAGAGACCACTTTATGCATGTTGATTTCAAATGCAATGCAAACCAACAAACAAGTGAGGAGCTCAACCTCAATCATGGACAGTCAAGGGGCAGAGCATGCATGCAATGCAACCTAAGCATGTTAACTAGGCATGCAACATGGTAATGCAAACAAGCATACAAGGCATGTGACAACTATGCTAGTTACTCAAGCATGCAAGTATCCAAAGCATGCAATATGTTAGGCAATTCCAACTAAGAGAAATGCATGCCAAATGCAAAGTCACTTAGACATGCCACAACACGTGATAGGCCAAGCATGCAATCAACACACAAGGTAAGCATGTCACAACATGCAAGAATGGAGATATACTAATTTAGGCAGCCCTCAAACTAACCTAAAACAGTGGCCAAAGTGCTCGAACATGGGGACAACACACGCACACACATGCACATGTAAAAGGGCCGATACTTAAGCACAAAAGAGCAACTCTCAAGCACACTTGAAAAAGGCATAACATGGACAATTAAACATGCAAATGAAGCTCTGAAAATCATGTTATAGGAGGTGCCAAACCAACTAAACGAGACAAACAAAGCATGCAATTGGTCCAAATACTTGAGGCAAGGCAAGGAGACTTGAACCATGGCCAAGCCAACCAAGCCCCACAAGGCCAAGAAGACTTAAAACATGTTCAAGGCAGACCTAAACAATGCTAAGGGAACATCTAGATGGCATCCAAGTATCCTAAAAATGGAAGCATACAAAAGAGACCAAACATGGAGCATTCAACACAAGCTTTTAAAGCATCAAAGAAGCATCAAAAGGCAAGCATGCAAGCATGTTATGAGGACTGAAATAGCATGGCAAGTGGTCCCAAACCACTGAAAATGATGCAAGTAATGCATACCACACAATCACACACTTGAGGCTGACAAGCCAAAAATGCAAAGGGGCTATACAATGCATGCCAAAGCCGACCCAAACAACTAAGGACAGACCTTAATCATGGAAAAATAAACATGAAAGCTTCACAAAGCTAGGCCTAAAGCATGCTAGAACAATGGTTTACAACCAAAGGCATGTTAAGGCAACAAAATGGCATTACAAGGCATGTATGCTAAGCAAGCATGGTGTACCAAAACCAACTAAAAACAGAGGCATATTATGACATAATAAGCACAAAAATCAGCTAAGGCATGGTCAACATGAACCTAAACATGGTGCTCCCTCAAGAGGCCAAAAATGGTCCTTTTCAAGGACAACAAGGAGAGGGGGTGGCCCTCTCCTTCTTGGGACCTCAAGACACCATCCTCACCTCTGAAATCCCTCAAGATTTCAGTGGTGAGGAGGCCCAAACACTAAGGTCTCGGAGCTCACTCAAAATGGCACAAAATGGAGCCTTACAAGGCTTAAGAGGGGTCAAACAACCTAAAACCAAAAAACACTCTAAACCAACTATTTAGAGGGCCTAAAAACATAACTTTTTTATGTTATATACTAAACACAAAAACAGTTTCAAGGTTGGAAAAAATACAATGCAAGAAAGGGGTAAAAAGGAGCAAGTTTCTTACCCTTGAAGACTTTCTTCACAACTGAAGCTCCAGCAGCTTCTTCAGCTCCAAACCAGCTTCAAAACCTCCAAAACAACCCTCAAGAGGCCTCAGCTCCAAGGGATGGTGTAATGGTGGGTGCTTGTGAGCAAAAGTAAGACAAAAAACACACACTAAGCTCAAGAGAGGGAAATATAGAGATGGAATAGATACAAATTCCTAACCCTAATATCAAAGCACTCTAAAAATATTGTCTAACCTAAATCCAAGAGAGGAGACTCTCTCTTATAGAGCTCTCTCTTGTAAAGCTTGTCAAATAAGCTTGTCAAGAGAGAGATCCCTCCATACACGTGTATGGAAGGGAGAAAAGGTGGGTGCCAGCTATCACAGCTGGTACAAAATATCTACCAAAAGTAGATGAATAGTGATTGGCCATTCAAAATTGCCATTTTGGCAAAATAAATGGCCGACCGGCAACAAAGAGTGCCGACCGGCAATATACATTGCCGATGGCATAAAATCACTGGCCGGTGGCCTCAAGCCATGGCCGGTGATGTGTGGGGATGCCTCACAAGGCATTCCCTGCCCCTCCAAGGCAAAACACAAGTGTTTGGTGCAAAACCAGACACAACACGGTCGAGTCGAGAGGTCTTGAAGCAAGGCGCGCAACCGAGACCTCCGGGAACTCAAGACGAACACAAACAAGGGTAATCACCAAGTGTTCCAATGGTGACGTCTAAGTCTTGAGGACGGACAAAAATGGGGTGTCTACACTACCTCATGCCACAACAATGGTACAATCACGCTAGAAATGAAGCACCAAAAGCTACAACAACATGCTCATGCATTGGCTTGCAAGCCATACATTAAACACAACTTTCAAACATAATGAAGAAGTGATACATAAGAGAGTATGGCAGAGATGTAGGCATTGAAATCATATGCCAAATGATGACATATCATGCAAACAACACAAGTATAGCATGCTAGATGTAGACACCCCATTTAGACCATCTCTTTGTGGTCGTAGACCACCTTTTGTGGTCATAGGCCACTTTTCCCGTTTGGAGACTAGTTTCCAATTTTTGGAGCCTTTTGTCGCACGCCTTGTCTCGAGACCGCTTAACGTTCTCCATTTGGCGTGGTTTTTGAACCATACCTTGTTTCCTCTGCTTGGAGGAACACTGTGGTCTGAGAGACCACTTTTGTAGTCGCATACCACTTTTGATGCCCGTAGACTAGTTTTCGAGGCTTTCGGCCGCGTGCTTTGCCTCTCGATCTCTCGTCTTGCATCCGTTTTGGCTTGTTTTTGGTACAAACCTTGTTTTCCTTGTTTGGAAGGTGCTACAAGGGTGGGAGATCACTTTTTCTCCATGGAGACCACTTTTTCTTCTGCTAGCCAGTTTTCTGGTAGGATAACTGCCTTGCTTGGTTTTTGGGCCACATTTACTGGTCGGCCACCACACCTTTGCATTGTTTTCTGGCCCTGAGCCCTCTCCCACCTTGGCCGACCAGCTGTTACTCTCAGAGATCACTTAAAGTGGTCGGCTGACCACTTTAAGTAGCAGGTCGACCACTTCAAGTGGTCGGCAGCTTTTTGGCACTTTTTTGGAGATATTTTCCTCCAGCTGTGCCAGCTGGAGGACATTTGGGCTATCCTCCATACACGTGTATGGAGGGATTTGTTTGAAGCTTAGCTTCTCCAAGAAGCTTTGCCTTTTGGTTTCTATAAGAGGGAGGCTCCTCCTCCCTCCTCTAGGTTTAGAAAACTGCCCTTAGAGAGATACATATAGTTTTGTATCTATCTTGCTTGGTTCTTCATTTTTGTGCTTCAAAAGTGTAGATTTGTCTTAGTTTAACACACAAACACACACTCAAACACCATCCTTGGGTAGCTGAGGTGCTAAGGAGTTGTTTTTGGTGTTCTTGGACTGATTTAAGCTCAAAGAACTTGCTGGAGTTGCAGTAGTAAAGAAGGTCTTCAAGGGTGAGTCTTTGACCTTTAAATCCCCCTTTCTTGCTTAAGCTTTTAACCCTTCTTGAATAAGTTTTTATCCTCAACTCTTAACTAGAAAAAGTTCTATTTTTTCATGCTTAAAATAGTTGTTTAAGGTCACTTTTTCGTTTGGGGTGATTTACCCCATCTTAGGCCTTGTTAGGCCTTGTTTTGAGCCATCCCTTTAGGCTCTTGTTGAACCCTTTGCATGACCTTTCTTCCACTGAAATCTAGAGGATTTTCAGTGGTGGAAAGGTGGTTTTGGTGTCCAAAATAGGAGAGGGTCATCCCCTCTCCTTGTATTATGTTTACTAGCTTCATATGCCTCATGTTTGAGCACCTTTGATAAGCTTGTGTTAGCTTGTTCTTAGCTAGTATTTGTGGTTATTTTGCTAAGGCATGCCACTATTTTTACTTGCTTTGGTCACTCCATGCATGGTTAATACACTTGGAGTGTAAATCACACAAACTAGCATTGTACGCCTCATGAAGTAGCATGTCATTCTAGCTTGATTTCTTTCCATTTCAACATGTTTTTGGTGTTGTTTTGCCATGTCATGACTCTATTTTGGTTTGGTTTGGTTGGCCCTTGCATGCTCCATGCACTTGTAGTGCAATTCCATGAAATAGCCTAACATGCATCATGTTATAACATGTCATTTTAGCATGCTTTTGACTTGCCTTCATGAAGGCTTTGTTCATGTTTTACTATGTTTAAGGTCTGATTTTAGTTGTTTTGGTCATGCATGACTTGCTTTTTATAGCCTTGGTTCAATCTAGCTTGTTAGCTTTGTGTATTGAGTCCACTAGCATGCATTGCTTGGCCTATTTTAATGATTTGGCATCATCTGTTATGTGATTTCAGTCCACGTTTCATGGCCATACATTCACATTTGTCACACATTCAATGCGTTGCAGGGTTTCCCCCTTTATGCCTTAACATGAACCATTGCGTATGCCTTCATGCCATAGCTTTTGAGCCATCATTTCAGTGTTTATTTGGGGTTATTATGCCATGATATAACTCTGATTTTTGTTTCTTGAGTCATCCCATGCTTGGTCTTAATAGGTGTAGTGTAAACCACCATATTTGCCTTGCATATTCCATGCTTCATGCCCTTTATGCTAGCACATTTTGGCATCCTTCCATACATGTTTTAGACTCATTTAGACATGTTCTAGGACTGTTTTGGGTTGCCTTGATCACATGCTTCGTGTTTTGTATACTTGTAGTACAAATGCTCTTGCTTGCCTCAAGCTTTGTGTTGTGTACATGATTTGGCATCACTTAACATGACATTTCAGAGCATTTAGCATTGCCATGTTCCTACGTCAATCATGGTTTAAGTGCCTTTGAGTGTTATGAATCGTTGCCTAGTTTATGCCTTAGCTTGTATGCTTGCTTGCCTAGGCCTTTGAGCCCTCGTCTCAGCATGTTTAGGTCCTTATTTTGCCCTACTTGAGCTCTGTCCATGCTTAGTTCATGCATTTATGCCATGTATTGCATGCCTCCTTTGTAGTCCTCTTTACTAGCTTCATGCTCTAAGGACCTTTACATGCCTTGCTTGTGTTGATTAAGTGATTTGGCATCATTTCTTGTCTAATTTCAGTCCCTTTAGTGTTGTTACACTTCCATTCTTTTCACTCTTTAAGTGTTCTTGAGAGTTGCACCTTAGTGCCTTAATTGGTGAGCCAATTGGCATGCATGCTTGTATGTGTTTTCGGTGCCTTCATTTTAACATTATGGCTACTAATTTGGGCATGACTGAGGTCTATCCCTTTTGGTTTAAGTCCATTGATTATGCCATGTATGTTGCATTGAGTATGCCATATTGTTTCATTGCATTGAGCATGCTTATCTTACTTCGCATTGTGTATACTATGTAGTCCTTTGCATTGTGCATGCCAAGTTGTTCCTTGCATTGAGTATGCATGTCCCTAACATTGCTAGGTTACCCTTGTTGCATTGCATTGTGCATACATACTTTACATTGTGTTTAGAACCTTATGATTGCCTTGCATTGAGTATGCCATCTAGGTCCTAGCATTTAGCATTGTGTATGCCATGTCACCTTGCATTGAGAATGCTATCTTACATCGCATTGTGTATGCTATGTTCTCCATTTGCATTGTGTATGCTAGTTGTTCTTAGCATTGTGCATTGTGCATGCCATTAGCCTTGTTAAGTTGTTCATATTGCATTGCATGTTTGCATGCTAAGGTTGCTTTACATTGCATTGAGCATGCCATGTTATGTGTTGCATTGTGTTTGGAATAGGTGTTAGTCCAAACACAAGAAACGAGGGACGTTTCATACTTCAAGTGATGAAACGTGCCTCAATTCTCGGTCGCCGACACTCTTGATCATACATGATAGAGTTCTAGGCTTTATGTGTTTACCTGTGCATTCATTTTACATTGAATTGTGCAACTTCGCCTCTCGGCCATCATGCATTGAAATGCGCGATTGGTGGCCCGAGGGTCGAGAACCACACTCCCTTGAGTTCATGACATGATAGGGAGGGTGGTTGTGCACACATATCTTGAAAATACATTGCCATGCCCTTTCTTGCTCTCTGTTGCAGCAAATTGCAGTTCAGCAGCAACAATTGGCCAGCCAGCCAGAAAAACTAGCTGGCCGACCACTTTTCTGGTTTTTCAACAACCAAAAGTGGTCAGCAAGTGTCTGGGGAGACCAAAAGTGGTCGGCCACCCTCTCAAGGTGAAGTTCCAGCTTTCTGGAGCTTGGTGCAAGTTTCTGAGAACAAATGAAAACAGAGGCAAATCGGGGCATCGCATTGGATTTCCGAATGAGACGGCCGAGCATGCATCTAGTCTTCTCCCTCCGAGAACCACGTGCACCTATTGCTTTCCTTAGCTGCCATGCTTAGATAGCTAGCTTTGTGCTTTGGTTTGTACCCTTTAATTAGTTAATGCGTTAGCTATTTAAATTCGTTTTGTAATAATTAGTTAACTAGGATTAGTTAATTAGTTTGTTTTGTAATAATTAGTTTAATTAGCTTAGATTAGCTAGTTAGCTTCTTATTCAGTCCCTCCCTTGAGAGGGTATACTGTTGTAATAAGCGTGCGTGTGTGTGATGCATGTCTTCCAACCTCCATTTTTTACTTAACCGCTTACGATTGTTAGTTTTAGGGCATGTTTTAATTAGCATACCTTAAGCTTCCATGCGTGCATCCATTCATCCGTTTTGCATGCACCGGGCTCGACACATCATGCTAATTGCATTGTATTGTCAATACATTTACTTGAATACGTGTTCAACAGCATGTTAACAAGTCGCATTTCACATGACATTCTAGATAGCCGAGCCTATTTTAGTTGCATTGTTGCATGTGTTGCATTAGCCATCTTAACATGAACTAGGATCATGCATGATTTCTAACTAGTTCTTTGTTTTGGCTCGGAGTACACTGTGAGTGTTTACGCTTTAGCATACTGCATGTGTTATTGACTGCCATGAAAGCATGCTTACCATGAGGCTGACTGCTTATTTGATATAACTGCCTGAATGCCTGTGGGTGAAGGTTGGATTACCTGAATTGGAACAATTCATAGAAATCCGCATTTTAGCCTACTTGCGAGTAGCAAACTTCAAACCATTTTCCAAACAAACGGATATGCGATGCTTTGTTCCAAATTAGGCGATCTAGTCTATACTTGTTTGCTGTGCGCATCACATAGTGAGATTAGCTAATTAACCGGAATAAGAACACATGTGTTTTCGAAAACAAAATATCATACTTAGTACAGACCGATCTTTGATCGGGCGAGCGGGAGTGCTCATTACATGACCTTCCCCAATCGTACCTAAGTTCCCGAGCCGAGGCAACTTTGGTGATGACGGACACGTGGCCTTAGGCACGAGTCAGGGTTTCCTGAATTCCCCCAAAATAAAATATTTAGGTGGTGACTCTGTATCTGGCAAATCAGTCCATGTTTGGCACTACTTTATAAAAATCAGTTTTCCAAAACGATTTGCCAGATTTGGACTCTTTGGTGATTTATTGGTCTTATATCGCACATTGTAAGATTAGATTTAGAATCGTGACATTTGAGTCCGAACTGTAGTAGCTCAAAATAAAACGAGATCTATGCCCTCAGGTGCGGATATTGGAGAGTTCCCGGGAGCGCGTCTGCAGTTTCTGGCGACTCTGTTGGGGACTTAGAGAACTTGACTCGAACTCATGATATCTTGTTTGGTTTACACTTCTGTATCTCTTTGCATTGCATTTGCATTGGTGTGCCTAGGATACCGTGTTTGCCAGAGGCTTGCTTTGAGAAGCGTGCTATAAGGTTGACCGGTTGCGGGCTCTGCCACGACGGGAACACAAACCTCAGTTTTCACCGAGGCACCCTTTTGACCATTGGACCTAGTGCATATCGGAATCGATAGTGACCATTCCAAACTAGGACAGGTTGCTTACCCGATTGTAGGTTGTTTGAAACCGCTGCGTGCATAGTGAAACCTTAGCTCCTGACATAATAGGACAGGGAAACCCTAACCTCTCATAGGGGTGTTTTGAGTGCTTTTGTGCAGAATGTGAATTCATTGGGAATGTGTGACACAATCCTTTGAGAGTCTTAATATGGAGGAGGACCTCTTCAAACCTTGGGGATCATATCAGAATCATATTTGGGTCAAAATCCAGGGGTTTGTGTTCAATATGGTGGAAATATACCAGAACCAGGGGAAAAATTGTATCTTGCTTTGTTTTTACCAGCATATTCGATAGCTCGATCTAATGGAGCATTTGTTTTCAATGCAAGGTTTGTCTGAGCCAGAGAAGGAGTAGTACCTACCTTAACCCATCACAATCTATTCAATCCCAGAAAAGGCCCACTCTTAAAAAGCCCAATCTAGTGAAACCTGTCTAAACTAATCCAGTTCAGATACATCAAGTATAGCCAAGTCAAAATCCTTGTTGGTTAGCATTTAGGTTACACCTATTCAACTCAGCAGACCCGTGATGGCTTAGAGTCCAGAAGAAGTTGTGACCATGAGAACGGCCCTAAACCAGCAAATTACTATACAAGATGAGACCAATGCTGGAATGCAGTGCCCATCTGGGGCATCTACCACACATCCATTCTCGGGACCCTAGCCGAATTGTGATCTACTTCCGCCAGCTGAAGATTTGCATGGTTCAGATCCCCGGGAAGGATTGGCTCAAGCCCGAGTTTTCAGACCTTTGGTGCAGCCTAGTGAGAGGCTTTATTCCCGTGATATTAATGAGCTCAACCTGACCTCAATAAAAATTGCTAATCTTGAGAAGCAATGCAAAAAGGCACAGGGACTTGATTCCATTCCCGACATTGAAGATGGATACATCGAGGTTGCCGTACGGCTCCCAAACAGATCCAAAATGCCATACATTGACCGTTTTGATGGGTCTGGAGATCCTATGGTACACATCCAGCTTTTCTTGGACATCCTGAAATCGGTAGGTCTGACTAAGCCTCAAAAGCTCTCTCTGTATGGAAGAACCCTATCGGGTATAGTGGCCACTTGGTACGCTAAGTTGGAGGATACAGTAAAGCAGAACTGGGAAGAGTTGGCTGAGGCGTTTGTCAATCAGTACTCTTACAACACCCAACTCGAAGTGACCATTCAAGAGCTTGAAGCAACCTGCCAGAATCCTCCAGAGTCTTTTGCAGAATTTGTTATAAGGTGGAGAGCAAAGGCAGCACAGATGGCAGGTCGCCCTTCTGAGAAGGACCAAGTGAGGATAGTAGTGCAGAACCTTGAGCCTAACTTGTTGCAAAAGTTAATAGTGGTTCCACTGTTCACTTTCAAAAGTTTGCATGAATTGGGGGTTCAAATCGAGAATGCATTTAACAGTGGGATCATTCCCAGAACAAGTGAACCGATAAGGAAAGTGATTGCCGGGAGTACCAAAGCTAGTAGTAGCACTACTCCCAAACCCACTGAAATCAACACAGTCGCCACAGCCGACCCTTTTGCCAAACCAAGCCTACAAACAGCCAGCCCAGCCCGAGCACAAGGCAGAATTTTCACTCCCCTCTATATGAGCCTAACCAGCGCACTAAAAGTCTTGATGGAAAGAGGGTATCTCAAACCCCTCAATCTTCAACCTCTGCCTGACCCACTCCCTGCCAGACATAACCCCACCAAGTACTGTATGTACCATCAGCAGCGTGGTCATGGCACCGATCGTTGCCACCGCCTTCGTCATGAGGTCCAGAATCTCATTGACAACCAGACGATAGCTCCACCTCCAGACCCTAATGACCAGACACCTCCTGCCTACCTTAACCTCATCTATGCACTACCGCCTACCTTTAACCCCAGCATATACATCACCCCGGCCCATTTACCCAAGCCTGAGGTGTTCATTCCGGAAAGTACTGATTTGTGTATGATGGATGCACCCAATCCCGTTCAAGAACGTCGAGGGCGCAACATGAGTGAACCTACTATTGCTGAGATGTTGGGAATGATTGAAAACCTCCAAGGAACAGTGGCAGATTTGACATTTGGCATTTCGATCCAGTCATCAAGGTCCTCAACCATGGAGCAAACTGTAGGTGAAAAAGGCCAATCCGAAACTATTCCAAGTCTGGGTGGTGACGTGGCAACAACAACTGGGCTCCGCTCTGACATAGCAATCCAATCCCTTGGCCAAGCAGAGGCAAGTGGCAAAGACAAAGCCAGGGCAAGTATTGATCCTTATGTACAACTTCAGTGGGTTATCAAGGCATTGAAGGTCAAAGGGCTAAGTAGACAGCAAGTGTTTACAATTGATGCAAAAATGGTGGATGACACTTTTGCTACTCAGGATGAGGGCATTCTGAATCAAGGGGCCAGCTGGGACAAGGGATGTTGTACCAAAAAGACTCCTTTCAGTTCCAGTCCTACACTCGAAAGAGATCGACAAACCCAGTCAACACCTGCCGACCCTTTCGCCGGTACATCCAATACAACCTCACAAACCTCGAAGTACCTACCCCGAGGCAAATGGTTCTTCACCCCGCTTTATATGTCCTTATCCAAAGCCATGAGTGTGTTGATCGAAAAAGGCCATATCAAACCCCTTGAGCCTCGGCCTCTCCCGAATAATCTTCCTCTCTCACATGATCCGGCCAAGTACTGTGCCTTTCATCAACAAGCCGGTCATGGCACTAACAGTTATTTTCGCCTTTGCCATGAAATTCAAGACCTGTTTGATGAGAAAGTCATCACTCCACCTGAAAGTCCCAAAGCTGTCAGTGACCTCCTCCCTGACCGCAATAGATCGCCATGGAAAAACATAAAACCCACAAATAGCTTGCCAATAGCCAAACATTCCCCTGGCCAACATATCATACCCGCTAATGAGCCCGAACCCATTGAGTTTATCCCAGAATCTTCTGATTCCAGTCTGAACAAAGAAAACAACATCGCTGAAGAGATGGAAAATTCACTTGATCTTGATGTGTGGAAGATTTATGAAGCAGTGCTGCCAACACTGCTGGTTGGAATGAGAAACCTCAGTCTCAACTAAGGTAAAAGTCTGAAACCAACCTTTTTGGGCGTGGATATGTATTGAAGGCAGATCTGGACCCTCCTGTAGGCTACTTCAAGTTGTTTTTGAATTCTGCGGATGGACTTGGAGAAGGGTAATCCCCTTTTTGTTTCAGAAATGCTTTATTTTGTTTTGAGTTGTGTCTTGTAAATAGTTTTGTTGAGAATGCTATTTTCTGCCTTTTCTCGTGTTGTTGCGCCAGTTGAGTCTTTTCCTTTGAGTCGCTCTCGTGTATCTTCAGGTCTTCATCTTTATAAGAAAATAAGAGTCAAGTTTTTGATCATTTTATTGTGACTATAGTAATGCATGTGTGACCTTTGGCAAATAGAAAAAGACTTTGAATTTGTTTTTGAAATTGTTTTCTGAATGAAATTCTGCTAATAAGCTCGAGTATTGAGAAGGATCCCTTGAATAGTTTCAGTGAATTCTGACTTGCCGGCACAAAGTCATTTATGATTTCAAGAATTTTCAACTGTTTCTTTTGCAAAGCTTGCGAAGTTAGGTTCAGAATTGTGTGTGGTATTTTACTTTGTCCTGGGGATTCTCTTCGCCGTCAGGCGATCATTTTGACAAGCACAAGGCAGCTTTCAGACCTATAAGCACAAAGCAACTTTCAGATTTCACAAGTCATAGAATCTCTCCCCTTGGTGTTTTTATTATTATTTGAAAGAGAAAAGAAATAAGAAAAAAAAAACAACAAACAGAAAAAGAAAGAAGAAAGAAAAAGAAAATTGAAAAGAATTTTAAAAAAAAAAGGAAATAAAAACAGAAAAAGAAAAGAAAGAAAAAAGGAAAGAATTCAATCGTCAAGCCAGGGGCATCCATTGGAACGAAATCCAATCAACTATCAGGAAAGGAATTTCTGTATGAATTCAGGAAAGCCAATGTGTGGAGGTACCACAGTGCAAGAAGAGCCAAACCTTGAAAATGGAGCAAGAGAAAAGAATAAGACATGCTGGAGAACCAAGCTCAAATCAAGGCGAAGTCAGTTCTAGTGATTAGGGCATGGGTGACCATTGATCAAATTCACTACATTCACCACATTCACCACAAATGTTGTATCATTATCCTTGATAGGCTCGCTAGGCTGAAAACTCGAAAGGGCGACCTAGGCAAAAGTTAGAGCATAGAAAAATGAGAAATTAAATAAATAGAGCTCACAAGGTTGAAAACCCTGAAGGGACGACTTTGGCAAAAGTCAGAGCATAAAAGGAGAGGTTAAATACCCGAGGAAACCTTCGCCATGAACTACGTTGCCCTGATTCCCATTCTTGGGATGTGTAGGCAACTTCATCCTGAAGTTCGGTCTTAATCATATCCATCTCATTCTGTCTCAACTCAATCACCTTGCCCAAGTCATGTCGTCAGCTTCACATCAATCCATGAGCTATATCGACTGCTGTGCACATCATATACTTGCGCTGGGTAAGAAAGAACTAACTTGAATCGACAAGTGGAGCAATTTTCAATACTTGAATTTATCAGTAGAATCTCTTTCTTGAGCATGACAGGAATTGAAATTGAATTTTAAAGGGAGCATAAGTAAAACTAGGGGCACTATGAATGATCAGTTACCTTGAGTCTTTTTCTGCTTTTGGGTCAGTTGTGAGTTCTGTTGTGTCGTGCCTAGTGTTTGTCTCAGTCTGCGCTCTGTATTGAGTCACCATAGCTTGCCATTATTCGAGTCACCATAACACGTCTGTTGTGTTGTCAAAAGTGTTATTCATCGAGTCACCCTAGCAGGTCTGTCGCTCAAAAGATTCAACAGAGTAGCATTATCAAAATTCCATACACAAGTGTTCTCTCTAACTCGGAAACAAGTCCATGTGTGGAATTCATAAACGAGCTGAGAGTGCCCATACAAAGGGCAACACATTTATGGCCAGTGTATATGAGGAATCTATCACTACTTTGGAAGGGATTGAAGTGGGTTCTTAATATGCCAGAAGAGAGGCATGAGTCTGATGGGTTGACAACGGATCTGATGATCCCCATTACCTGTGCCTGCATAATGTTTAAAACAGTGCCCAATGGCTGGACACTAGGGACAATTTTCAGTGCATTTGGTTGGGTCATCAATTGAACAAGGGGCATAAAACCCAATCGGTGGCCAATGACTGGACACTAGGGGCAACTTTTAGTGCATCTAATCGGGTCATCAATTGAACAAGGGGTTTACATCCAACCTATCTCTCAGTTTGCCAAATCCATCTGTTGGGCACTTTTCCCTGAATTAGGATGAGTTTACCCCCATGATGATTCTGATATGATTCAACCTTCGAAAACTGTCTCCGACCATTTTGAAACTCTCTTGGGGATTGCCATATTCCCTCTGATTAATGCATGTGTTTTATGCCTACATGTTCATACATATGGGTTGTTTTGAACTGCATGATTGGCTGCTCTTGCTATTGACTTTGTTTTTGTGCTTAACAGAGTCCTATTGAGTTGCCTCCCCCTGTAGTACATTTCAATAGGTTGTGGTAGAGTGCCCTATACTCATCTCATAATGTACATGACACATTACGCCGAGTGTTACTCATTTCCCTCAATATGTTTTCACTGTTGCACAGAATATGCTTGCCTCATGCATGGAATATGCTTTCAATATTGCATAGAATATGCTCTTGTTTCATGCATGGAAAATGCCCTTGTACTTGTATAGAAAATGCTCATATCTTTCGCATAGAAAATGCACCTCACTTGCACGAAACATGGATTTTATCGCACTTTTTTGTTCATCTTACTTGCATAGAAGACGCATTTTATTGCACTTCTTTTGTGCACCTTCCTCGCACTTTCTTATGCATTATGACTCACTCGCACTGTCTTGTGCACTCGCGCTTTTTTGCACATCGTGCTTTCTTGTGCACTCGCGCTTTCTTGCGCATCGCACTGTCTTGTGCACTCGCGCTTTCTTGCGCATCGCATTTTCTTATGCACTCGTGCTTTCTTACGCATCGCACTTTCTTGTGCACTCGCGCTTTCTTGCGCATCGCACTGTCTTGTGCACTCGCGCTTTCTTGCGCATCCCAGTTTTTTGTGCACTCACACTTTCTTGCGCATCACATTACCTTGTGCACTCGCGCTTTCTTGCGCATTGCATTTTCTTGTGCACTCGCGCTTTCTTGCGCATCGCACTTTCTTGTTCACTTGCGCTTTCTTGCACATCGCACTATCTTGTGCACTCGCACTTTCTTGTGCACTCACGCTTTCTTGTGCATCGCACTGTCTTGTGCACTCGCACTTTCTTGCGCCTCGCACTTTCTTGTGCACTCGCGCTTTCTTGCACCTCGTACTTTCTTGTGCGCTCTATGGTCTAGGAGACCTTAAATCCTCTGAAGGTGCAATTCCTTTGGTATTTGTCATGCCCGAACGACTTCCGGTGGTCTAGTATAGCCACTTGCCTGTGTTTGTTGTGAGTTCCTAAGAGATCAACTGAGACGGTGGAAACTAGAGTTCGAATGGCTCATACCTAGAACGCAAAGGTTCAGGATTTCCGAGACTAAAGTCTGGTTTAAATACCCAGGGGTGTATCCCCGGCTTGAAATCTGTATGGAAGCCCCATAGGTTGAGGTAGCGGATATGCGCCTCAATTCTAGATACTGAACCAACCTAGTCTGTCACCCTGTTGGAGAATAGGGAAAGCTACGACCATAGCTATGGAGAAAAGTAGTACTTGTGGTTCAACCGAGAAGAAGGGGAAGATTCTCACATCAGCATGAGGTAGGACATTGCTGAGGTAGGTCGTTGCCAATTGCCCCTGTAAGGTACCTTCACTTCCTAACTGCTACATCATCTAGTATGTCTATTGCATTGTACATAGCATTTATCGCATGCATTCATTGCATATCCATTGTATCGCCTGTATCCTTTCCATGTTAAGTTTAGTCTGGCATATGCCCATACTTTTCGGGTTAAAGCATGGTTATGTGATTATATGTATGCACCCACACCACTAAGGGAATTGTGGTTTGAGGGTGACGGCATCATTTCTGTGTTAGACGTGGTTTGTTTTGTGTCTATGCCTTTTCTAGGCAAAATATGGTTTGGCTACGCGCCTTATTCACTTCATCCATTGCATCCATTGCATCATATTTTAGTTGTTGCATTCAACATGTAGGATCACGATCTTTCCTCAGTAGATCATTCCTCACTTGTATCATACCACCCAATTACTTATGCTTTGTGGTCTTTCTGCGAAACACATAGTTTTGTATGTGCTGGCACCCCTTTCACATTGAAACACGGTTCTGTTATGTGTAAGCATCCATGCTAGGCTCAAGCCAGTACCGAGGATGTAGGCACTTAGCCTGTGTTAGGCATCGTTCGGCTCGTGCCCACTGCCTTTTCTGTGTTAAAAGTTGTCTGACGTTGCACCTCCATCCCTTCATGATATTTGTGTGGTTTTATACTGCTTGTGGTTTGATTATCTCAATTACATTGCATATCATTTACATTGTTTCGTTACATTGTATATTATTACACTGTTTTGTAATATTGCATATCATTGGCGCTATCTTGCGCACATTCATCGCACTGTTTTGTGCATTGCATCATTCGCGTTATCTTGTGCATGTCAATCGCACTATTTTGTGCATTGCATGTCATTCGCACTATCTTGTGCACCTTCATCGCACTGTTTTGTGCATTGCATCATTCGCGCTATCTTGCGCACCTTCATCGCACTGTTTTGTGCATTGCATCATTCGCGCTATCTTGCGCACCTCAATCGCACTATTTTGTGCATTGCATATCATTCGCGTTGTCTTGTGCACCTTCATCGCACTATTTTGTGCATTGCATCATTCGCGCTATCTTGCGCACCTCAATCGCACTGTTTTGTGCATTGCATATCATTCGCACTATCTTGCGCACCTCATTGCACTGTTTTGTGCACTGCATCATTCGCGCTATCTTGCGCACCTCATTTGCACTTGTTAGTGCATTACATTACTTTGCATCCCTTCCGCATTGTTATGTGTCACACTTAGGTTGCATTGTTTTACATCCCTTCCGCATTGTCATGTGTCACACTTAGGTTGCATTTTCATGCACCCCTCCACTTACGTTGTTACGCACCTTTCACTTGCATTGTTATGCATGTTTCTAATGATATTATACCGGTTGAGTTTTTTTCTTTCGCAGGCACAATATTGTATGTACGGTTCATTTGAAGCTGGCGCAACCAGACGAACCGGAAGGTATTGTATGCACTCCGTGTGAGACGTAATGAGAATTGTATAATTCTCTTACATCCTTTCTGCATGTAATGTAGTTTGGTTTGTTTTCGCTTGCTTAAACTGTTGCATTTATTGTGTATATTTTCTTTGTTACAGCTTTCTTTGCATGATCATAAGTTATGTTCGGCTTTGTGCATGTCATTTGCATCTTGCCTCAGCCTGCAGGCACATCTCTTTATTATCTTGCCTGTTTGTCCATGTCTTTGGCCTTATCAAAAATGGGTCGTCTCTGGGCTCTGACATTCACTCCCGTCACTTATGACTTTTGAGCTCTATCAAATAGGGGCAATTGTAGACACCCAATTTTTGATCGACCTTAAGACTCAGACGTCATTGATTGAGCGCTCGGTGATAATGCAAGTCGTGCTCGTTTAGAGGTTTCAGAGTTTTGGCTAAGAGCCTTGCCTCCGGGCCTCTGAACTCTTTGTGCTTTGGCTCAGTTTGTGGACCGAATCTTGTTTTCTCTTTCCGAAGGGAGGGAGTGGTCTTGTAGACCATCTCTTTGTGGTCGTAGACCACTTTTTGTGGTCGTAGGCCACTTTTCCCGCTTGGAGACTAGTTTCCGATTTTTGGAGCCTTTGGTCACGCGCCTTGTCTCGGGACCGCATAACGTTCTCCATTTGGCGTGGTTTTTGAACCATACCTTGTTGCCTCTGCCTAGAGGAACACTGTGGTCCGGGAGACCACTTTTGTGGTCTCATACCACTTTTGATGCCTGTAGACTAGTTTTTTAGGCTTTCGGCCACATGTTTTGCCTCCCGATCTCTCATCTTGCATCCGTTTTGGTCTGTTTTTGGTACAAATCTTGTTTTCCTTGTTTGGAAGGTGGTACAAGGGTGGGAGACCACTTCTTCTCCCTGGAGACCACTTTTCCTTCTGCCAGCCAGTTTTTTGGTCAGATAACAGGCTGGCTTGGTCTTTGGGCCACATTTACTGGTCGGCCACCACACATTTGCATTATTTTCAGTCCCTGGGCCCTCTCCCACCTTGGCCGACCAGTTGTTGCTCTCAGAGATCGCTTAAAGTGGTTGGCCGACCACTTTAAGTAGCAGAAGTGATCGGCTGCTTTTTGGCACCTTTTTTGGTGATATTTTCCTCCAGCTGTGCCAACTGGAAGACATTGGGGCTATCCTCCATACACGTGTATGGTGGGATTTGTTTGAAGCTTAACTTCTCCAAGAAGCTTTGCCTTTTGGTTTCTATAAGAGGGAGGCTCCTCCTCCCTCCTCTAGGTTCAGAAAATTGCCCTTAGAGAGATACATATAGTTTTGTATCTATCTTGCTTGGTTCATCATTTTTGTGCTTCAAAAGTGTAGATTTGTCTTAGTTTAACACACAAACACACACTCAAACACCATCCTTAGGTAGCTGAGGTGCTAAGGAGTTTTTTTTGGTGTTCTTGGACTGATTTAAGCTCAAAGAACT
The DNA here is from genome assembly GCF_004153795.1 of Camellia sinensis. NCBI lineage: Eukaryota > Viridiplantae > Streptophyta > Magnoliopsida > Ericales > Theaceae > Camellia > Camellia sinensis. The sequence continues at coordinate 552,448 of NW_021029356.1, forward strand.
TGCTGGAGTTACAGTAGTAAAGAAGGTCTTCAAGGGTGAGTCTTTGACCTTTAAATCCCCCTTTCTTGTTTAAGCTTTTAGCCCTTCTTGCATACGTTTTTAAGCTCAACTCTTAACTAGAAAAATTTCTATTTTTTCATGCTTAAAATAGTTGTTTAAGGTTACTTTTTCGTTTGGGGTGGTTTACCCCCTTTTAGGCCTTGTTAGGCCTTATTTTGAGCCATCCCTTTAGGCTCTTGTTGAACCCTTTGCATAACCTTTCTACCACTGAAATCTAGAGGATTTTCAGTGGTGGAAAGGTGGTTTTGGTGTCCAAAATAGGAGAGGGTCATCCCCTCTCCTTGTATTATGTTTACTAGCTTCATATGCCTCATGTTTGAGCACCTTTGATAAGCATGTGTTAGCTTGTTCTTAGCTAGTATTTGTGGTTATTTTGCTAAGGCATGCCACTATTTTTACTTGCTTTGGTCACTCCATGCATGGTTAATACACTTGGAGTGTAAATCACACAAACTAGCTTTGTATGCTTCATGAAGTAGCATGTCATTCTAGCTTGCTTTCTTTCTATTTCAACATGTTTTTGGTGATGTTTTTCCATGTCATGACTTTGTTTTGGTTTGGTTTTGTTGGCCCTTGCATGCTCCATGCACTTGTAGTGCAATTCCATGAAATAGCCTAACATGCATCATGTTATAACGTGTCATTTTAGCATGCTTTTGGCTTAACTTCATGAAGACTTTGTTCATGTTTTACTATGTTTAAGGTCTGATTTTAGTTGTTTTGGCCATGCATGACTTGTTTTGTATAGCCTTGGTTCAATCTAGCTTGTTAGCTTTGTGTATTGAGTCCACTAGCATGCATTGTTTGGCCTGTTTTAATGATTTGACATCATCTATTATGTGATTTCAATCCATGTTTCATGGCCATACATTCACATTTGTCACACATTTAATGTGTTGGAGGGTTTCTCCCTTTATGCCTTAACATGAACCATTGCGTATGCCTTCATGCCATAGCTTTCGAGCCATCATTTCAATGTTTATTTGGGGTTATTATGCCATGATATAACTCTGATTTTTTTTGCTTGAGTCATCCCATGCTTGGTCTTAATAGGTGCAGTGTAAACCACCTTATTTGCCTTGCATATTCCATGCTTCATGCCCTTTATGCTAGCACATTTTGGCATCCTTCCATGCATGTTTTAGACTCATTTTGACGTGTTCTAGGACTGTTTTGGGTTGCCTTGATCACATGCTTCATGTTTTGTATACTTGTAGTATAAATGCTCTTGCTTGCCTCAAACTTTGAGCACCATTGCATGCTTCATTTGTGTTGTGTACATGATTTGGCATCACTTAACATGACATTTCAGAGCATTTAGCATTGCCATGTTCCTACGCCAATCATGCTTTAAGTGCCTTTGAGTGTTATGCATCGTTGCCTAGTTTATGCCTTAGCTTGTATGCTTGCTTGCCTAGGCCTTTGAGCCCTCGTCTCAGCATGTTTAGGTCCTTATTTTGACCTACTTGAGCTCTGTCCATGCTTAGTTCATGCATTTATGCCATGTATTGCATGCCTCCTTTGTAGTCCTCTTTACTAGCTCCACGCTTTAAGGACCTCTGCATGCCTTGCTTGTGTTGATTAAGTGATTTGGCATCATTTCTTGTCTAATTTCAATGCCTTTAGTGTTGTTACACTTCCATTCTTTTCACTCTTTAAGTGTTCTTGAGAGTTGCACCTTAGTGCCTTAATTGGTGAGCCAATTGGCATGCATGCTTGCATGCATTGTGTTTTGGTGCCTTAATTTCATCATGTTGGCTACTGATTTGGGCATGACTAAGGTCTGTTCCTTTTGGTTTAAGTCTATTGAGCATGTTTATTTTCATGTTGCTTGCATGCTTATCTTGCTTCGCATTGTGCATGCTATGTGGTCCTTTGCATCATGCATGCTAAGTTGTTTCTTTGCATTGAGTATGCATGTCCCTAGCATTGATAGGTTGCCCTTGTTGCATTGCATTGTGCATGCATGCATTACATTGTGTTTAGAACCTTATGATTGACTTGCATTGTGTATGCCATATAGTTGCATTGCATATTGTTGCATGCTTAACCCTTGCATTGTGTATGCCATGTAGCTGCATTGCATGTTTGCCATGTTATGTGTTGCATTGTTGTTTGGAATAGGTGTTAGTCCAAACACGAGAAACGAGGGTCGTTTCATACTTTAAGTGATGAAACGTGCCTCAATTCTCGGTCGCCGACACTCTTGATCATACATGATAGAGTTCTAGGCTTTATGTGTTTACTTGTGCATTTCATTTTACATTGAATTGTGCAACTTCGCCTCTCGGCCATCATGCATTGAAATGCGTGATTGGTGGCCCGAGGGTCGAGAACCACACTCCCTTGAGTTCATGACATGATAGGGAGGGTGGTTGTGCACACATATCTTGAAAATACATTGCCATGCCCTTTCTTGCTCTCTGTTGCAGCAAATTGCAATTCAGTAGCAACAATTGGCCGGCTAGCCAGAAAAACTAGCTGGCCAACCACTTTTCTGGTTTTTCAACAACCAAAAGTGGTCGGCCACCCTCCACAGGACTCCCAAGGTGAAGTTTCAGCTTTCTGGAGTTTGGTGCAAGTTTCTGAGAACAAATGAAAAACAGAGGCAAATCGGGGCATCGCCATTGGATTTCTGAACGAGACGACTGAGCATGCATCCAGTCTTCTCCCTCCGAGAACCTCCTGCTTCTATTACTTTCCTTAGCTTCCATGCTTAGATAGCTAGCTTTTTGCTTTGGTTTGTACCTTTAATAGTTAATGCGTTAGCTATTTAAATTCGTTTTGTAATAATTAGTTAACTAGGATTAGTTAATTAGTTTGTTTTTGTAATAATTAGCTTAATTAGCTTAGATTAGCTAGTTGCTTCTTATTCGGTCCCTCCTCGAGAGGGGCACACTGTTGTAATAAGCATGCGTGTGTGTGATGCATGTCTTCCAACCTCTATTTTTTTACTTAACCGCTTACGATTGTTAGTTTTAGGGCATGTTTCAATTAGCATACCTTATGCTTCCATGCGTGCATCCATTCATATCCGTTTTGCATGCACCGGGCTTGGCACATCATGCTAATTGCATTGTACTTTCAATACATTTACTTGAATACGTGTTCAACAGCATGTTAACAAGTCGCATTTCACATGACATTCTAGATAGCCAAGCCTATTTTTAGTTGTATTATTGCATGTGTTGCATTTGCCATCTTAACATGAACTAGGATCATGCATGATTTCTAACTAGTTCATTGTTTTGGCTCGGAGTACACTGTGAGTGTTTACGCTTTAGCATACTGCATGTGTGTTATTGACTGCCATGAGGCTAACTGCTTATACGATATAACTGCCTGAATGCATGTGGGTGAAAGTTAGATTGCTTGAATTGAAATAATTCATTGAAATCCGTGTTTTAGCCTACTTGCGAGTAGCAAACTTCAAATCATTTACACATGCTAGGATAAGCGATGCTTTGTTCCAAATTAGGCGATCTAGTCTATACTTGTTTGTTGTGCGCATCACATAGTAAGATTAGCTAATTAACCGGAATAACAACATATGTGTTTTCAAAAACAAAATATCATACTTAGTACAGGCCGATCTTTGATCGGGCGAGCGGGAGTGCTCATTACATGACCTTCCCCAATCGTACCTAAGTTCCCGAGCCGAGGCAACTTTGGTGATGATGGACACGTGGCCTTAGGCATGAGTCAGGGTTTCCTAAATTCCCCCAAAATAAAATATTTAGGTGGCGACTCTGTATCTGGAAAATCAGTCCATGTTTGGCACTTCTTTATAAAAATCAGTTTTCCAAAACAATTTGCCGGATTTGGACTCTTTGGTGATTTATCGGTCTTACATCGTACATTGTAAGATTTGATTCAAAACCGTGAGATTTGAGTCCGAACTGTAGTAGCTTAGAACAAAACGAGATCTGCGCCCTCAGGCGCGGATATCGGAGAGTTCCTGTGAGCGCGTCTACACTAGAGGACTCAAGCATTAAAGCTAGTGAGGTACACAACCCTAGGACTATGAAATACTATGCACAAACAACCAAACCAGCCCAAAACAGAGCTATAACAGGCCAAAACAGTGGCTAAAATGAACCGAAAAGATAACATGAAAAGCGAGAAAATGGTGTTCATGCAATGGCTCATAAATGAGGCATAAGACTCAACTCTCAAACCCAATTAAAGAGCGATATATGCGAGTGTATGATGGAAGTATATGCTCTGAAATACCATGCCAAATGATGCTATATCATACAAACAACACATATAATGCATGTTAAAGGCCCCAAAACTCGAGGCTAGCAAGGCTAACTACACTATAGCTATTCAAAGCATGAGCCACATGACCAAGACCATTCAAATCACACCTAAAGCATGCTAAATTAGAGCCAAAAACATGCTGGAGTGAAGCATACGCATGCTAGAATGAAAGGCCAAAACACCAAGCATGCAAGGCTAATGAGCAAAATTGCACTACAAGTGCAAGAAGCATGCAAGAGGTAACCAAACTAGCCAAAAATAGAGTTATATCATGGCAAATCAATGGCAAAAACATGCTCAAACTAAGGCTCAAAGGAGTAGAAAATCATGCTCCCTTAGTAGCTCACAATAAGGCACAAAGGCACAACTCTCAAAAGCACTCAAGGAGTGAAAGAAGTGAGAACATGACACATGTATATGCTCTGAAATTACATGCTAAATGATGCCAAAACATGCAACCATTATAGCATGCTAAGGTGCTCAAAACTCAAGACTAGCTAAGGCACTTGCACCATAGCTATATCAAGCAAGCCCCAAAGGACCAAGATCACTCAAAATAGTCCTAATAAAGGTCAAAACAATGCTAGAAACATGATGGAGTGTAGCCAAAACAAGCTAGAATGGTAAGCCAAAACACTAAGCGTGCAAGGCTAATGAGTGGGATTACACTACAAGTACCAAAACCAAGCAAGAGGTGACTCCGCCAACCAAAATCAAAGTTGTATCATGTTAAAATAAGGCTTAAAACATGCTAAGATAGAGCCTCGAGAAGGTAGAAAAACATGCCAAAGTGTTAAGCCAACAACACATGCAAACAAAGCACAAAATGGGGGGACCACCCCCATCCATTTTGGGTCTCAAAACCCACTTTCCACCACTGAAATTCCTCTGGAATTCAGTGGTGAAAAGGCCAAACAAAGATGATCTCAAAGGCCTTAAGAGATAGCACAAAACAAAGCAAAATAAGGCACAAAAGGGAGTAGACCACCCCTAACTCAAATAAGGCCTTAGACAACCATCTTAAGCACTTTAAAATAAAGGTTTTTGTAGTTTCAAGTTAGGCCTAAAACAACATGCAAAGATGGCCAAATAAGAAATGAAAATAAAACTTTCAAGAGGCTATTACTCACCCTTGAAGCACAACTTCAAAAAAACAGCAACTTCTGAAGCAAAACCAAGCCAAAACAACTCAAATGAAGCTCCAAAGGACCTCAGCAACAAGATGAAGGTGTTTGAGTAGATGTTTGTGTGCCAAAGTATGAAGAAACAACACTTTTGATTCAATATAGCAAAAATATAAAGAGAGAGGGAGGATTCTAGTGAGAGAGGGATATCTTTTAGCTCTCTAAAAAACTGAACCCCAAATAAGGGGGAAGCACATCCCCTTATATAAGCAAAGCAAGCTTAGAGCTTCCTTGACAAGCTTAGAGCTTGCTTGAATCCCTCCATACACGTGTATGGAGGATGCATTCAGTGGCCAACAACTGGCATAGCTGGCACCAAAAATATCTAAAAAAATAGAAAAATCGTCGTAGGCCACCTCCACTAGCCTACAGGCCACTTCAAGTGGCCTACCTGAGGAAAAAGTGGCCTACAACCACCAAAAGTGGCCAACAGGCCCTCCCCTCCCTCTAGGCAAGGGATAACAAGGTATGGTCCAAAAACAAACCAAAAAGAAGGGATCCAAGAGGCCCCGAGACAAGGCACTCAGCCGGAAGCCCCGAAAACTAGCCTACGGGCCACTATAAGTGGCCTACAAGAGGAAAAAGTAACCTACAGCTACAAAACGTGGCCTACAGGCGTCTCTGCCCCTCCAGGCAAAGGCACCAATGCATGGGCCAAAAATAAACCAAGAGGAAGGGATCCAAGAGGCCCCGAGACAAGGCACTCAGCCGAAACTCCCGAAAACCAGCCTACGGGCCACTACAAGTGGCCTACAAGAGGAAAAAGTAGCCTACAGCTACAAAAAGTGGCCTACAGGCCTCTCTCTCCCTCCAGGCAAAGGCACCAAGGCATGCGCCAAAAACAAACCAATAGAAAGGGAGTTAAGAGGTCCCGAGGCAAGGCACTAAGCCGAAAGCCCCGGAAACTCATAACGAGCACAAACATATACAATCACCGAGTGCACAAACGATGACATCAAAGTCTTGAGGTCGGTCAAAAATGGGGTGTCTACAATGATCCTAACTATACAAGATGCCTAATGCAACACATGCAAGAATGCAACTAAATAGGCTCGACAATCTGAGATGGCATATGAATGCAACACTTTGATAACATGCTTTTAAACACATATTCAAGCAAATGTATTGAAATTGCGATGCAGTTTGAATGATGCGCCGAGCCCGGTGCATGCAACACAAATGAATGATGCAACATGCGAGCATAAGGTATGCTAATCAAAATGTGCCCTAATCTAACCATCGAAAGCGGGTAAATAAAAGGGAGAAAGACGTGGGGATGGAAGACATGCACACACACACGCACACTTATTACAACATTGCGCCCTTTCGAAAGAGGGTCCGAATAAATAAACTAAGCTACACTAAGCTAAGCTAATTATTACAAACCAACTAATTAACTATTTTAGCTAATTAATTATTACAACACAATTGAATAACTAGCTAACCTAAGCTAATTAAAATATTACAAAATAGATTAAACTAATTAATTACAACACATGTAATAATTAGCTATAATTAACTAGTAAAGCAATAAAGTAGCCTCGCGGGCGAGGGAGATATGCATGCTCGGTTGGCTTCCTCCCGAAAATCCACCACCTTGTCTCTAGATGCCTCTGTTTGCACATTTTTGGACCTCTGAAAATTATGCCAACCTTCAGATTGCCTCTGTTCCATCTCAAGAACACACTGATGGCTGGTCAGCTATGATTAGTGGCCATTGGCCACTAATGGTGGCCGGTCGGCTGGCTTTGGTGGCCAGTCGGCTAGTACATGTGGCCGTCGGCCACTGCTCTCCTGAACTTCCTCCTTTTACTGCAACAGAGAGTAAACAAAAGCATGGCAGTGTATTTGTCAAGGGATGTGTGTACTGCCATCTTCCTTATCATTTCTCAAGCTCAAAGGAGTGTGGTACTTGGCTCTCAAGCCACCAACCAAGCATTTTCAATGCATGATGGACAAAGAACCAAGCTTGTACAATGTTAATGAATGCACAAGTAAGACTCGAAGAGCCACCACCCTATCATGCATGATCAAGGGTGACGGCGACCAAGAAACGTGACACGTTTCATCACTTGTAGTATGAAACGTCCCATATTTCTTGTGTTTGGATTAACGTTCGATCCAAACACATGCAATGCAGCACAAATGCTTATCTTATTCATGTTTTACTTTGCTCATTTCTTGTTTACACATTTTACATTACCAATTAATCCTTTAACCGATTAAGTCCAATGTGAAAGTCCTCTAATGAGAAAGGGATCAACCGAATGATGATTTAAGACATGAGAGAGATCATGCCTTTGGCTAGGAGGAAGGCTCAAAAGAGAGTTAAAACCATTGAGCACAAGCTCTATCTCAAGCTTAAACACAACCTTAAGGCCAACCAACCCTCAAAGAAAATCAAAAGTGAATAAATGAGGGAGGTTGCCGAATTTTCAGTGCTGAAATGGCATGCTAAAGACACTAAATCATGCAAGCAATGCATGCAAGACATGTTTAAAGCCAAAAGCATTAAAGCTAGTGAAGAGCACTACACTAGAGGCATGCAATACTAAGCTTAAATGACCAAACTAGCTCTGAACAGAGCTTAAATATGCTAAAACAGTGGCCAAAATATGTTGAGATTAAGGCACGAAAGGCAAGAAAAACATGCTCGCATGTTGGCTCACAAACAAGGCACAAAGCACAACTCTTAAAAGCAATGAAAAAGTGGAATATGTGAGAGCGTGACAAAGTTACATGCACTGAAATTACATGTTAAATGATGATATAGCATGCAATCATCTCAAGCAAAGCATGTTAGAGGCCCTGAAACACAAAGCTAGTGAAGGCATTTACACTATAGTTATACAATACATGGCTCATGTGACCAAGACCACTCAAAACAGAGTTAAAGCATGCTAAATCAGTAGTTAAAACATGTTGAGATCAAGTCATAAAGAGGTAGAAAAACATGCTCACATCTTAAGCCATCTACACATGCAAACAAGATACAAGGAGGCGAGGCCACTCCCTCCTATTTTGGACCTCAAAACCAACTTTTTACCAGTAAAAAATCTCTGAGTTTCTGTGGTTAAAAGGCCAAGAAAAGGAGGCTTGAAAAGCTTTAAAAAAGATGGCACAATACTTAGTAAACAAGCTACAAAAGAGGGTGAGCCACCCCTAACTCCAAAAAGACTTTAAACCACCATTTTTAAACCTTAAAAATAAAGGCTTTTGTAGTTGAAAACTAAGCCAAAAACAACATGCAAAGGTGGCCAAACAAACAACTAAAGCAAAGCTTAAAAGGGGATAAGGCTATACCTTTGAAGCACAGCAACAAACAGCCACTTTTCTGAGCCAAAACTAGCTTTGAGAGCTCAAATAAGACCTCCAAGAACCTCAGCCACAAGGTAGTCTAATTTGGTTAAGGGGTTGTATGCAAATATGTAGAGATTTCTCACTTTCAAGCACAAAATAGGAAGAGAGAGAGGATTTTAGAGAGAGAGGCAGAAATTTTGCTCTAAAAATTTTGTAACCTCAAAAATGGGGGAGTGACCTCCCCTTATATAGAAAAACAAGCTACAAGCTTGTATTCATCCCTCCATGCACGTGTATGAAGATGAGCATCAGTGACCAATAGCTGGCACAGTTGGCAAATAAATATCTGAAAAAGGAGAAAAATGGTCGCCTCCATCAACGTGGCCAACCGGCCATCAGCGTAGCCGACCGGCCACCACTGATGGTCGGCAGGCACAAGCCATGGCCGATGGACACTCGGGATGGCCGACAAGCCACCCTCTCCTCCCGATGCAAAGCACAAAGCTCTTGGTCCACAACCAAGCACAAAACAGACAAGTTGACAGGCTCCAAGGCAAGGCACTCAGTCGAGACCTTCAGGGACTCAAAACAAACACGAACATGCGAAATTATCGAGTGTTCAAATGATGACGTCCAAGTCTTGAGAACGGTCAAAAATGGGGTGTCTATAGTTGCCCCTCTTTGACAGAACTCGGAAGTCATGAAATGACGGGAGTGAATGTCAAAGCCCAGAGACTACCCATTTCTGACAAGGCAGAAGACTTGGACAAACATGCAAGCAAAATGAAGAACAGTTGAGCCCACAGACTGCCTACGTATCCCTTTGTAAGGAATCAAACCAGTGTAGTTCTAGGGCAAGATGCAAAAGATATGCACGATGCAAAATATAACTTATGATCATGCAATGAGACTGTAACGAAACATCTAGATGCAAATGTTATGCAAAGAAATGCTATAGCAAACTCATACATAAGCAAGTAAACACGAACCAAACTACATTTCATGTAGAAAAGGATGTAAGAAAATATGCAAGCTTAACTACGACTCACGCAGGAAAGATAAAGTGAAACAACCATCGGGCACACCCGAGGTAGCAAACAAAATCCCAACGCATGGTACATGCGAAGAAAGAAGTCGCACAAACTTAAGGACACACCCTAAGGTTCCGAGCCACTGAGAACAGTAATAACAGGTGACACACATCCAACTATTATGCAATCAAAGCAAAGAACGGTATAAGCATCGAAATCCCTCCAGATGCATTTAACCAAAGCTTCCTAATGCGCCACACGCGAGAGGCAAAAGAGAGCGGTGCGAACACCGGAGGGTGGTATAAACATCAGAGTACGTCCCAATGTTTCTAACCAGAACAGAGTGGTATAGCGTCGAACACATGTTCCAAACGCTTCTAACCAGAAGAGTGGTATGAACATCGGGCACGCGATCCAATGTTTCTAACCAAAGGGGTGGTATAAACATCGGGCACACAACCCAATGCTCCTAACTAATGGGGTGGTATAAGCGTCGGACACACATCCCAAACGCTTCTAACCAGAGGGGTGGTATAAACATCGGGCACACGACCCAATGCTTCTAACCAAAGGGGTCGGTGTAAACACCGGGCGTACCCGAGTGTTTCTAACCAACGGGGTGGTATAAGTGTCGGACGCACATCCCATACGCTTCTAACCAGAAGGGTTGTATAAACATCGGGCGCACAACCCAATGCTTCTATCCAAAGGGGTCGGTGTAAACACTGGGCATACCCGAGTGTTTCTAACCAACGGGGTGGTATAAGCGTCGGACACACATCCCAAACGCTTCTAACCAGAGGGGTGGTATAAACATCGGGCACATGACCAAATGCTTCTAACCAAAGCAACATGTCAGTATAAACACCGGGCGTACCCAAATGTTTCTAACCAACGAGGTGAGTGGTGTAAGCACTGAGCGTACCCGAATGCTTCTAACCAACAAAGGAGTTCAAAGAACAAGAATGATCTTACCCGAAATTCCTCTGAATGAACCGTACATGCAATATCGTCTGGTTACACCAGCTTTGAATGAACCGTACATACAATATCGTCTACATAAGAAAAAGACTTAACAGATACAGCAGGATAGGAATGCATGTTCCATACAAGATTGACAGCATGTACCATGCTAATGTGAGAAGTGCATATACAATACATGCTCCATGTATTATCGAGATACATATTCTATAGAAGGGTAATGAATGTGTGTCTGATGCGGAAGCAACAAATGCATGTTCCATGCGAGATATCAAAGCGCATATTCAATGAAGTGTGAGAAATGCATATACAATGCAAACATGAGAAGTGCATATACAATGCAAGTATAAGGAGTGCATAGAAAATGCAACGCAACACAGCATACATATTTTGTGCACAGTAATCAATGCATATTCGATGCAATGACAACAACATGTTCGATGAAGAAATGCGTGTCTTGACAAGACCGATTCAGCTGTAACCTTCCGATTTACCTCTCGGACGAGTTCAATCAATTTAAAAGGATACATCCTCATACGTACTGAGTACCACACACTGAAAACACAGTCCGAGGCTTTTGCAGAGGCCATTTGAGCTTAAAGATGTACTTTCCTTGCACTTTCTTGAAGGACCAAGGCACAAAACCACAGAACAGCATATGAGAAGAGCACCAAAGGCTTTCCGGCCACTTTGGGAGGTCATCGGCCACCCATCGGCCACAAAATAAGGTCATCGGCCAAAAATTTGGCCGATCGGCTATCGATGACAGATTTGGGGCAATTTTGACATTTTACCACGGGTCTTTAAATATAGGGTTCCAAACCCTATTTCCGCACTTCCCCTTTGCCAAAAAACATTCCCTTTGTGCTCTAGACCACTTTTCCCCCCCAATCCGAGCTTCAAACGCGTTTTCGGTCATCCCACAAATATCTTATTCGTGAAACCCTCGTAGTTTTCAACATTTTGAACCGATTGAAAAGTGTCTTCGGTGCCTACTTCTTGATTTCCATCACTAGGGGTTATTTCCCCTAAGTTACCCTTGATTTCAGTGCCCTCTCCCGAGCCTTTACCTTTTCTTCCATTTTTTCTCGCTCGGAGTTGACTTTTTGTTGACTTTTGGCATTCTCGCCCATTTTCCACACTTGTGGCCATTCTTTCATCTTTTCTTCAGATGGAAGACAACATTCCACACGACGAAGCTCCTCTGATGATGGAGATGGATCCTGAGTTTGAGCCCTTGTCGTTGAGCATTCGATCGTTTGACCCGGCAACATACCATCCTGAGGTACACGTGTTACCTCCTGATAGCATCCGCCAATTCAAGGGGTTTGCACGAGGTGCACCAGAGGGTCTCCTGCTACGCGAGCCGGAGACACACCTATCCCATGGCACCTCCGAGGTATACATCTTCTTTTTTATTCTCCGCAATATAGATCACATTTCTTGTATATCTGCACTTTTGAACTGTATTTCATCTGCTCATTCCGAACACATTCACGCACTGTATCTCTACTCACTCTGAAGACATTCACACACTGTATCTCTGTCCATTCTGAACACATTCACAAACTGTATTTCTTACACTACCTTGCATCTGTTTATCCTGCTTATAGGGAGATCCACATGCTTTCTGAGGATACAGGACCACTTCCGCGAGGGAGTGGTACATGGGGCTGCCCGACATAGTACGCCGCATCATTGACGAGGCGGGCTTCGGCGCATTTTGCATGGGGCTCTCACGTCTCAATACAAGCCGGCCTTTATTAGGTGCTTTAGTAGAGAGGTGGTGGGATACCACTGATTCCCTCCATTTCTCTACAGTAGGGGAGATGATGATGACTCCCTTTGATTTCTCCATGCTCACCAGCATAAGAGTAAGGGGTCATCCGATTCCTTACGACACCGACATGGGCGAGTGGGAGGCCACTCAGATCTACTTAGTGGGGATTCGCCCACCCATCTCTCGATCAGGGATGGTGCAACACACCTGGTTTGCTGACCATTTCAGGGGGACAACACCAACGACCCACGAGGAGACCGAGTACTACGCCCGGGGGTTTCTCATGTTTTTGTTTGGTACTACTCTGTTCGCCGACCGGGCGAACACCGTCAGGCTCTACCTCTTGAGTGCACTAGTGGACCTGTCTGTCGTCCGACTCTACGACTGGGGCAGCACAGGCTTGGCCACACTATATGGATACATGAGCTCCTCTTCTCGCCGGAGCGGGCATCTACCAGGAGGCTACAGGAGAGCCTAGAAGGTACATCCTACCCTTTTTCTTTACATTTCTTCTTTACATTATCTGTACACCACATAAATTGCCTACTGCACTACATACCATCTGAATTCTATTTTATCTGTACACCGCATGCACTGTCTACTGCACTGCATACCATCTGATTTCTGCTTTATCTGTACACTGCTTTACATCCGATAAATATACTCATTGTTATCCTTCTACCTTCTGCAGTTATGGGTGTACGCCTACTTCCCGAGGCTTGCCCCAGAGCCAAAGGTAGAGATATCTCCCATGGTACCGTATTCACACAGAGACGACGGGAGATTCCATCAAAGGCCCGTGAGTCATTCTCACTCTTCCGCCGATTCTTCGATATTGTGGCCGCAGTAGAGGTATTTCAAACCTTACAGTTATTTCAGCTTTACTTCACATTACATCTTCAATGGTAGCTAATAATTTGTACATTCACTAACTGCAGATCACCTGGCAGTCGTGGGTAGTGATGCCTGATGGGGTCAAAGACCAGTTCGCGGGCGCTCGGGAGGCTTCCCGATTCCGGATCTTGCTCGAGGGCCCAGTTTGTCGGGCGTGGTTCCTAGCAGAGCAATTTCTGCGCTAGAGCCTTGGCTTACCTAACCCGATAGTTCCGATGCTGCCTCCTACGTACATGAGGGTTACGAGAGATACACCATGCAAGAGATGATCGACTTCACCAAAGGTTGGGATGCCGACTTCTTCAGGCTTGAGGGCGATTACACTGCTTTCATTCAGACATATCTCATGCCGCCTCTAACCGGCGCTCGTGAGGGTGAGAGAGACAGAGCTGCAGCTGCAACAGAGAGAGCAGGAGGATCCAAGGCGACTCAGGCCCATGACAGGAGAGGCTCCCAGACAAGGCGGAGAGCAAAGTGGCTAGAGCTGCCTACTACCATGACCTGCTGGGGACGTTCTGGAGAGACCTATCAGATTTCCATTGAGCCTGCACCAGCTGGTCACTAGCTTGTCGGAGTTCGAGGCCCGACCCCATTATGTACCATACTTTACGTTTTGCACATTTAATTCATTTCAGTTATGCTTTCTAGACCACTGATCACCTCAACACATTCGCAGGCGTCCATAGAGTACACCGGGCAGGCTCTCGTGCTATCGGCTTCTCTGATGGAGATAGTCCAGACGTGCATGAACCTGCTCAGCCTCTACAGGATTCCGGTAAGTACCCTCAGCTTGCACTTTATGCCATCAAATTTTCTGCTCATTCATTAACACTTCAATTGTGCCACATTGCACCAGTTTGATACGTTGCACTAAAACACTGCATTGATATACTGCTTATTGCTTCCGCACACTGTTTTGAACACTGCACTCAGCTTTGCATCCAGTATATACCACAACTGATGTATTTGACGAACTGTACTTATCAAGTCCCTTTTCAGGTGCCAACCTCATCGAGTGCCCCAGCAGGAGCTGTAGCAGGACCTTCAGTTCCTCCCCCAACAGTAGGAAGAGAGAGACGAGGGACTCCGGCACACAGCCGAGGCAGGGCTAGGCGTACTCATACCGAGAGTAGTTCACCAGAGCTTATCCCAGAGGATGATAAGACTGACGAGGATAAAGAGCCAGCGAGCCTGCAGTCAGAGTCATCTCAGGGTAGAGGTGACGGCACCGACTCGGGTTCTGAGGGCAGTGGCGATGCCGAGTGGGGCAGTGGCGATGCCGAGTGGGGCTCTGGCTCAAATTCAGATAGCGGGGCTGATGGCGATAGCACTTCAGAGTCCACTTCGCCGAGGAAGAAGACGAAGAGGGCCTCTCGATCTTGAGATGGATGGCACTGATTCATATGCTTTTTACTTTAGTTTTCTTTTTTGCTAGTAGTGTTAGCACGTTGTACAGCCTTAGGCAGTTTTATTTTTCTTTAAAAACTTGTACTTTTTGTAAAAAGAAACCATGATTGGAATGAAAAACTCAGCTTTTTGTTTAAAAAGTGTTACATTTTGCATTCTAAGCACTCATCTCATCGCATCATTTTACAAAAAAAAAAAGGGGATTTGATGAAAATTGAACATTGTATGGGCAACGACTTAGTCTGGTAATGAACCAACCAACACACAATAAACAGAGTAAAACAACTCAATGAATAAAACAACAGCTCGACAATCAAAACAAAATACAACTCGATAAGCAAAACAACAACTCGGTAAGCAAAACAAATACAACTCGATAAGCAAATCGACAAAATTCTAAAAGAGAGGCAGAAGAAAGACACCAAGAGTGGAACCAAACACAGGTTCTTGGCATTTTCAACACATGAAAGGGCCAGAGGACAAAATAGAAGGCCACCGGCCATAAACAGATGCTGTCGACCATCAAAAATGGTTGTCGACCACTAGTACTGGCCGGTCGGCTACAAAAGTGGTCGGTCGACCACCAACACTAGCCGGTCGGCCACTAGTGTAAGGAACCTCCAAATTGTTGCTACCTGTCTTCCACTCAACACCTTATCTTCTACAAAAGCTCCAGGTTCGTAGTTTCTTCAATTCAGCCTTGTTTTTGCTTCAAATGGAGCCATTCTTTGCCGAAAAACTCTCGACTCGGATTGTAGCTTTAGATGGCCCAGAAAAGCTGAATTTCTGAAGTTTCGGGATAAATGCACTATTCCCGCTGAGTCGTACTCCACTATGTTTTCCGTTCCTCTATGTTGTAGCTAGATGTCGGAATCCGATTACACATGTTTTCAGCTTCGGGGGGCAAGAGATATGCCCCACAATCGAAGAGTTCCAAGCTTTGATGGAATCCCAGCGTGACGAGGAAATCCGGCCCCAGTCGCGTTATAGCCAGATCCAAGCTTTAGGACTGATATGTGGGCTCACTTTACATGATGCCCGATCTTTGGTTCACAACGGGGAATTGGATATTCCCAGCTTGATTCATTGATTTTCTTATGCTGGCGACCGCGGCGATTGTCTTTGGCAAGGTTTTTGGCAGCATGCCCTCTGTTTGTGTATGCTAGCTCATTTTCTTCTTGCCTCTAGCTTCGGGGGGTCTAACATTCGCTTGATCGAAGTGGCCCAAGGCTTGAAAGAGGGCAAGAGCTGCATTGGCTTAGCACTAGCTGAGACTCTGATGGGTTTGGATGCTTTCCACCGCCGGGAGACAAACAAGTTCGCAGAAAGTCCACTACTCTTGTAGGTAATGTTTCCCACTATATCTCACATGTATTTCTCACATCACTCGACCCTCAAGCTCTGTTTTTCTCTCAAAACCCTTTCTCACTTTTTCTTTCCACGTACACCTCTTTATTCTTTAATCTCTCTTATTTTTCATTCCTTCCCAGATATGGCTCATGGACAGGTTGAAGGTAGTGGACTCTTGCCCCGCATATTCAGCACGCAGCTATTTCTTTCGTCAGCAGCTAGTTGATTTCCCAAATGAGGGATAGTGGTGCCACTGGATGTGCAACAGGTCGGCTGTTGACATCACTTGGCGCTGCCCCTGGTTTGATCTGCCTGAGATGAGCTACAGTATGGCCTGGTAGCCTGGTATTCAGTTGGTTGGCCTAACACATTGTATCTTCTATTTTCCATCCCGGTTCCGACATCAGTTCGGCCACGACCAGGCTTGCCCGAAAGAGGGGATATAATACCCAGCTAGCTCGATATAATACCCAGGCTTACGTAGTTCGGTGCGGATTCGCTCGGGTATTAACACTCTCCTTTTGCGCTCTAACTTTTGCCAAGGCCGCCCTTTCTGGGTTTTCAACCTTACGAGCTCAGTTTTTCTTATTTCCAATTTTTTGTGCTGTAACTTTTGCCTAGGTTGCCCTTTCGGATTTTTGGCCTAGCGAGCCTCTCAGGGATAATATTTCCTCAACTTGTCCATGTTGACTGGTTGGGAGAATTCAAAGCCATCCAGGTCCATAAGAATGATAGCTCCACCCGACCAAATACACTTGATGATGTAAGGACCAGTCCAATTGGGTCTGAACTTGCCCCTAGGGTCATGGATGGGAGCTCGGTTGTCTTTGAGCACCAAATCCCTTTCCTTAAGATTCCGAGACTTAACTTTCTTGTTAAAAGCCCTGGCAATCCTGCATTCATAACCTTGGACGTGGTACAGTGCTTTTAGCCTCCTCTCGTCGAACAACATAAGATCATCGAACCTGCTCTGCTGCCAATCTGCTTCTTCTATTTGGCACTCAGCTATAACCCGTAGCGACGGTACCTCAACTTCAATCGGGAGAACAGCCTCCATCCCATAAACCAGAGAATACGGAGTTGCCCCCATAGAAGTCGGCATTGATGTTCTATAGCCCCAAAGAGCAAATGGCAACTTATCTGGCCAATCTCTATAGGTTTCCACCATCTTCTGCAGAATGTGTTTGATGTTTTTGTTGGTGGCCTCAACAACTCCGTTGGTTTACGGCCGATATGTGGATGACTTATGAAAAGCCACGTTGTATTTCTCTAACAAGTCGATTACTTCATTTTTGAAGTAGGAACCATTATCCGAGACGATCTCATTCGGGACCCGATAGCAACAGATGATGTTATTCCTGATGAACTTGGCTACGTGTGACGCCCTCAGCACTGCGTAGGATTAGGCCTCAACCCACTTTGTAAAGTAGTCTATCGCCACCAAGATGTACTCATGCCCGTTTGACCCCTTCAGAGTAACTGCCCTTATAACATTCCCTAGACTGAAAACGGCCACAGTGAAGTCATGTTGTATAGCTTCGACGGCAGAATGTTCATGCGATTTGCATGGATCTGACACTTGTTGCATCGCCGGACAAAACTAATACAATCCTCCTTCATAGTTGACCAGTAGTAACCGGGTCTAAGAATCTTCCGAGCTAACATCACCCTGCTCATGTGCGATTTGCACTCTCCTCCGTGGATGGCCTCCATTAGGCGCTTTGACTCTTCAGCATCGACACACAGTTTATGCATTCCCAGATGGCCCCGTTTGTACAATTTTCCCCCGCAGATGATAAACTGAGCAGCCATTCGACGTATTGCCCTCTTATCTTTGGCATTTGCCCCTGGTGGATAAGTCTCATTTTCCAAGAAGTTCCAGACATCATAATACCAGGGGTTCTGATCTTGTACTTCATCTATTGCAGCGATCAACTCATAGGCCGACACATACCTCTATTCAATAATGATCGGACGCATCCGAACTCCCAAATGGATGTCTATCATGGAAGATAGAGTTGATAAAGCTTCAGCAAACCTGTTGTTCTCTCTTAACAGATGGGTGAAGGTTAGATTTCAAACCGAGGAATCAAAACATCCAAGGTCTGGTGGTAGGTTTTCATTCTTTCTTCTTTCACTTTCCAATCTCCTTTTGCTTGAGATACAACCAGGTTCAAGTCCCCAATGACGTCCAACCGTTTTGCCCCTAATTCGAGGGCAACTTACAGTCCAGCGATACATGCCTCGTATTCTAGTTCGTTGTTTGATACCTTGAACCAGAGTTTGAAGGCTAAAGGTATGTGGGAATTGTCGGGCGCTATCAGCAACACCCCTATCGCATACCCATACTGATTAGACGCTCCGTCAAAGTACATAGTCCAAATCTCTTCTTTGACATGCAGAATAGCCTCATCTGAGAACAGATACTCTACTAATTCGTCTCCCTCCACTGGGTGATTGGCTAGGAACTCCGCTACCGCTCTCCCTTTAACAGACTTGTGTGTCACATACTTCAAGTCGAATTCAGAGAGAAGAAGCAACCAACGGGCTAGCCTACCCGTAAGCGTCGATTTCTCGAAAAGATATTTGATGGGATCTAATCTCAAAACCAACATTACGGAGTGAGCTAACAGGTAGTGCCTCAACTTCCTGGTAGCCCATACCAAGGCCAAACAAGCCTTCTCAAGCAGAGTGTAACTGGTCTCATATTACAACATCTTCTTGCTCAGGTAATAGATAGCTTTCTCCACTTTATCCTCAGATTCCTGAGCAAGCATGCAGCCCATTGTCGTGTCGGTTATTGACAGATACAAAATCAACGGCTTCCCCGGCTCTGGTAGTGACAACACCGGTGGGTTCTTTAAATACTGCTTGATCTGCTCGAAAGCAACTTGGCATCGGTCATCCCATTGGAATTTCTTTCCTTTCTTCAGGAGACCAGATAGTGGTTCACAAGTCAATGTTAATTTTGCAATAAACCATCTTATGAATTGCACTTTACCTAGAAAGTCGCGCACCTCCTTTTTAGTCCTTGGTGGTGGTATTTCTAAGATGGCCTTGATCTTTGAAGGATCGGCTTCGATGCCCCTTTGTGTAATCAAGAACCCCCGCATTTTCTCTGCTGTGACACCAAAAGTATATTTCTGAGGATTCAGTCACAACTGATACTCTCTAATCCGTTGGAAAAACTTGTTCAAAGCGATGTAATGGCCCTCTCTTTCTTTGGACTTGACAATCATGTCATCCATGTATACCTCAACCTCTTTGTGGATCATGTTGCGCAAGATAGTGGTTGCAACTTGTTGATAAGTAGCCCCAGCATTCTTAAGTCCAAACAGCATCACCCTATAGTAGTAGGTTCCCCACGGCGTGGTGAAAGCAGTCTTCACCCTATCCTCGGGTGCCATCAAGATCTAGTTATACCCGGAAAATCCATCCATTAAGGAGAGCAACGCATGCCCTGCTGTGAAATTCACCAATTCGTCGATATGCGGTAGAGGAAAGTTGTCCTTCGGACTAGCTTTGTTCAGATCTCTGAAATCCATGCATACCTAAATTCTGACATCTTTCTTCGGCATCGGAACAATGTTGGCCAACCAAGTCGGATACTCAGGTACTAGCAAAAACCCTGCATCTATCTGCTTGGTGACCACTTCCTTAATTTTCAGAGCCCAATCCGGGCGTATTCTGCGACGCTTCTGCTTGACAAGTCGGGCCTCAGGGTCAAGAGGGATCTGGTGCTATACAATCTCAGGATCAATTCCAGGCATATCTTCGTAGGACCACGCGAAAACATCTTTGAAATCTTTTAATAAAGCGACTAAGCGCTCGCGTTCCTCCGAAAACAACGTGGGCCCAATCTGGACCAGATACGGATCCTTCTCAGTACCAACATTAATTGAAGTGATCTCATCAACCAAGGGTTTTACAAACATCTCCTCCTCTCGATCAATCAAATGTTTTAAAACCAGAGGAATTCCTTCCTCGTCGTTTTCATCAAAATTTTGGAAGTCCTGATTAATGCAATAGACTAAAGGCACAGAAAAGTACTCAGAAACAGCAGTGGTACCATTCTCATTCACAACTTCCAGCTCGTCCAGTTCCTCGGTTACAACCGACTCAAAAGAAAGGGAAAAAGACGACCTGGACAAAACAACGGCATCCAGGTTATCAACCCCAAGAATACTGGACTCTGACTCAGAAGAACTGGAATCTGATTCCGACTACACAGACTCTGTGGAATCAGATTCCGACTCACCACCTGATTCAGAACTACCAGACAAAAAGCCCTCCTCGAACTGCCAAACGAGAGAAGGTGCAATAGATGCATCCAGAATACCGGTAGAAGGGTCTACAACTGATTGATCCCCAATCATGGAAACGGAGAAGTCATTTCCCAAGCTCTCTGGTGTGATCTGAGGACCTGAGAGGAGACAAGCCAGCGTTACCCCCATTTCAAGTTCTGTTCCATCGAACTCATCATTCGCATTCAGTTCTGCCTCAGCAGACAAGTCAACTTGTTGTTTTGAGGCTTCATCCCCTTGCAGTTGTAGGTCAAAAAAGATCTCAAAACCAGGCAAACGCCGCTTTTCTGAATTCAGCCAAGGCTCTGGAAAAATCGCAGAATGGGAAATCTTCCCCCTCCCGGACAAAGTGGCCATTCAGGGTTCCTTGAATAGGGCTATGCACCAACTTATAGTGCTTTCCACTCTGCCTTGCCTTGGCCCTTCCGGCCATTTCTTTCCCCTTTGTTACCCAATCCTCCTTGGTAGGCGTGTGACCTAAACCAAAGGTATAAGGGTTGTGTGGCACTTCGACCAATGCAGCGACGCCCTTCCAGCCACTTCTTTCCAATCCCATTCTGGGTACATGTTGAAGCTTATTCATGAGGTAGACTGATTGCACACTGACATATAATCCCTAATCAATAGCCAAAATATCTCGCACTACCTGGGCTTCGGCCAAGGTGAACCCAAACAAAAAGACGTCCTCCTCGCCATGACCAATTTCTAGGACCAGTGTAGTAACCTCCAGTGGAAGATGGATTGAAGCGTTTCCAAAAACAATAGCTACCCCCTTCCCATGGAGGTATTTCAGCATCTGATGCAGAGTGAAAGAGACAGTCTTCACTTGATGCAGCCACGACCGCCCAAGAAGCAAGTTAAAGATGGCTGGGACATCCATGATGTGGAATTCAATATCCTGTTGTGCCGGGCCAACCTGATTTCTGATCCGCACTGTCCCCATCACTTCCCGACTTGTATTATCATAAACCCGAATGTAGACCCGACTTTCTCAGTGCGCCCCCCTTTCGGAGAGGGCGCGAATTTGGTCTTACTACAGTTCGGACTCCTGTCACGGTTCTGAATCTAATCTCACAAAGTGCAATGTGAGACTGATTAACACCAAAGAGTCCAAATCTGGGAATTGGTTTTGGAAAATCAATTTTGAATAAAAAAACGCCAAACATGGACTGCTTTGCCAGATTACAGAGTCGCCACCTAAATGTTTTGTTTTCGGGAAATTTAGGAAACCCTGACTCGTGCCAAAGGCCTCGTGTCTGTCATCACCAAAGTTGCCTCGGCTCGAGAACTTGGGTACGAGAGGGGAAGGTCCTGAAATGAGCACCCCTGCTTGCCCGATCAAAGATCGGCCTCTACTAAGCATGATATGTTGTTTGATAAACACATGTTCTTATTCCGGTTATTATCTAACTTTACTATGTGATGCGCACAACATACAAGTATAGACTCGATCACGAGAATTAGAACAAAACAATTCATGTTTGTTTTCGAAAATGGTTTAAAAGTGCTACTCGTAAGTAGGCTAAAGCACGGATTTGCCACCCTCAGGTGGGCTTAAAACTCACAATCATCGAGTTGCTCCAATTCAGGCAATCAAGCCTCCACCCACAAGCATTCAAGCAGTTAAGCACTTAAGCAAATAGCCTCATGGCAACACTCACACTCATGCAAGTATGCTAAAGCGTAAATACTTACAGTGTACACCGAGCCAAAACAGAAAACTAGTTAGAAATAATGCATAATCCTAACTATACAAGATGTCTAATGCAGCGCATGCGAAAAAATGAAACTAAATAGGCTCGGCTATCTAAGATGGCATATGAATGTGAAAATTGATACACGTATTCAAATAGGTATTGAAATACGATGCAGTTTGAATGATGCGCTGAGCCCGGTGCATTCAAGACAAATGAATGGATGCAAACTTGCAAAGCATAAGGTATGCTAATCGAAACGTGCCCTAAACTAACCATCGAAAGCGGTTAAGTAAAAGGGGGAAAGAAGTGAGGTTGGAAGACATGCACACACACGCACGCTTATTACAACATTACGCCCTCGCGAAGGAGGGTCCAAATAAATAAGCTAACTAGCTACGCTAAGCTAAGCTAATTATTACAAACCCAACTAATTAACTATTCTAGCTAATTAATTATTGCAAACCGAATTGAATAACTAGCTAATCTAATCTAATTAGAATGTTACAACATGAACTAAGCTAAATTAATTATAGCACATGTAATTAACTACATCTAGCTAATAAAGCGATAAGGATGGCCTCGCGGGCGAGGGAGGTATGCATGCCCGATTGCTTCCTCCCGAAAATCCAATGCCTTGCCTCTAGATGCCTCTGTTTGCACATCTTTAGTCCTCTGAAAATTGTACCAACCTCCAGACTGCTTCTGTTTGATCTCAAGAATATACTGATGGTCGATCGGCCATGATTGGTGGCCATCAGCCAATACTGATGGTCGGTCGGCTTGTTTAATGGCCGGTCGGCCTTTGCTTCCCTAGAATTCCTCATTTTGTTACAACAGAGAACAAATAGAGGCATGGCAATGTATTTGCAAGGGAATGTGTGTACTGCCACCTTCCTTATCATGTCTCAAGCTCAAAGAAGTATGGCATTTGGCTCTCAAGCCCCCAACCAAGCACTTTCAATGCATGGTGGCCAAAGAACCAAGTTTGTACAATGTTAATGAATGCACAAGTAGGACTCAAAAAGGCCTCCACTCGGCTTGGGTAGGTGGGAGGGAGTGATATATATGCTAGGGTCGTATGGGACGGCCATGGTTTGGATAAAGTTTACCTGCCTAGGTGGAAGGGGCTGGTTATGTGGTGGAAGAGGATTTATAGTGACGTTTCGCTTCTTAGGAGGTGCTATTATTTTGTTGTCAATGAGATCCTGGATCTCATGATGGAGTCTGAAGCAGAGGTCGGTGTCATGACCGTGTTGCTGGTGGAAAGCACAGTACTTGGCCGGGTTATGTGTAGGAGGGAAGGGATTAGGCAATGGGCGAGGCTCCAAAGGCTTCGGGTGCCCCTTTCTAATTAGGACCCTCAAGGCTGCTGACAAAGACATGTAAAGTGGGGTGAACACCCTCTGGCCCCGAGGTGGATACTTTGCAGGTTGTGAGGTGGGTGTAGAGGTTGCTGTAAAGGGTGTGGCTGTTTTTAGTGTGTGGTGGCAACCATACCCACATCAGAGGTCCTCACAGCTGCATTCCTACTCGTAGCTGTATTCGAACTGCGTGCAAAGGCCCTCTTGGGCTGCTCCTTTTCGTGGTCAATTAGACCCTGTTTCATTGCATCTTCTATCTGGACCCCTATCTCATGAAGGTCAGCAAATGTCGGGAGGGGTAAGACAATCGTCTTCTGCATCAACTTCGGTTGCAGATTACGAACGACCATTCTTATGTGGTCCTTCTCAGCTGGCCTGGTTGTCATTATCGAAGCATTGGCCCTCCAACAGGTTACAAAGTCGGAAAAGCCCTACTTCGGCTCTTGACGAGTAGCCTTGAGATCACGAGTTGTGACCTCGATTTGAGTGTTATACGAATATTGAGCGACAAAGGCCTCAGCCATCTCCTTCCAACTCCTTTTCATAGAATCTTCCAGCTTAGCATACCAGATGGCCGCAATACCCGACAGGGTCCGACCAAAGAGAGATAGCTTATGCAATCTGGACAGGCCCATTGGCCGCAGAATATCTGAGAACAGCCACAGATGGACCATAGGATCTCCCGAACCGTCGAAGCGGTCTATGTGAGGCATCTGGAATCTATCCGATAATCTTACCGTCGAATCCGTGTACCGTCCTCTATGTCTGGGTTAGAGTTGACTCTCTGAGCCCTCTTAAAAAGCTTTTCAAGCTTACTCACTTTTAACACAGTTAGGTCGATCTCAAACTCAAAGGGGGCCTCGGTTGGGAAGGCCTGTGCTTTGGAAGTCTGGGGTGGAATTGGATCCACTGGGATGTCCGTATTTTCCTGGACATTGGTTGTGGGGACAGGAGCCCTTGGTACAGGAATTTCTACTGGGGGTGGGTGAGATGCAGAAGCTGTTGTCTGCTGGGGTTGTTGTTGCTGTTGTTGTTGAAGTTTGGCAATGAGTTCAGCCTGCTGGGCTACGACCTCTGGTTGGCGAACGGTAACCTCCGCTTGGCGAGCAGCGTCTTGCTGGATGGCCTCGATGGTCAGTTGGAATTGACGCATCATATCCTCCATACTCATACTGTCTAAGGGGTGCTGATCTATCTGTTCCGGTGAGTACTCTCTTTCTAAGGTGGGAACAGGAAACTGAACCCGACTGCGCACAGGTGGCATAGATAGTGACCACTGAATCGGAGACTGTTGAACTGGTGATCTATGTCTGATTGTCCTTCGTCTAGTAATTGGGGGTAGCGAAGCAAACACTGGTTGTCCTCCAATAAGATCCTTAGATCGATGAATCCTCCCAACTCTGGTCCAGAGTGCTCGAGGGGTGTCTGCCTCGTCGGAAGCAATGATGAAATACTACCTTGCAAAAAGAAAATTACGCAAAAAGAAAAGAAGCATCAATTAGCAAACGGACAGTATCTCGGCTTAGACAGAGACAACACACAGTTAAAATCATAAGCTGAACAATCTGTACTCAAATACTGATCTCTGCCCCTAAATTTCTGCCTCAAACTGATATCCCCAAACTGATACCCAGACTTGCAACTGATACATACATTCCTGTAGAGTCACACTCTAAAAGCACATATCAAGCAAGTGAGAGCCGAAACACCCCTATGGTGGGGTAGGGCTTCCCTGTCCTAATTTCATCAGGAACTAGGGGTTCACTACACAAGCAAACGGTTTCAAACAAACCTACATTCGGGTGAGCAACCTATCCTAGTTTGGAACAGTCTCTATGGCATCCGATATGCAACTAGGTCGAATGGTCAAAAAAGGTGCCTCAGCAAGACCACCTAATATACCTCTCGCTCCTAACACCGAGAAGTGAAAGGAGGATCAAACGGTACAGCAGTGATCCAGATCCAAGGTTTGTGTTCCCATCGTGGCAAAGCCGGCAACCGGTCAGCCTTATGGCACGCTTTTCCAAGCAAGCCTTCAGCAAACCGCTCAGAAATAGCAGATGACAAACACTGTGACTTAGGTGCACCAATGCAAATGCAATGCAAAGAAACACATAAGTGTAAATAAAACAACATATCATGAGTTCAAGTCAAGTTCTCTAAATCCCCAATAAAGTCACTAGAAACTGTAGCGCTCGACTTTCTTCGCGCGCCCCCCTTTCGGAGAAGCGCAAATTGGTCCTACAGTTCAGACTCCTGTCACGGTTCTGAATCTGATATCACAAAATGTAATGTGAGACTGATAAACACCAAATAGTCCAATCTGGCAAATCATTTTGGAAAATCAAATTTTAAATCAAATAACGCCAAAATTGGACTGTTTGGCCAGATTACAGAGTCGCCACCTAAATTTTTATTTTTGAGAAATTTAGGAAACCCTGACTCATGTCAAAGGCCACGTGTCCGTCATCACCAAAGTTGCCTCGGCTCAGGAACTTGGGTACGAGGGGGGAAGGTCATGCAATGAGCACCCCTGCTCGCCCTATCAGAGGACCGGCCTCTACAAAGCATGATATGTTGTTTTATAAACACATGTGTTCTTATTCCGATTATTAGCTAATTTTACTATGTGATGCGCACAGCATACAAGTATAGACTAAATCACAATGATTGGAACAAAACAACTCATGTTTGTTTTTGAAAATTGTTTGAAAATGCCACCCTCAAGTGGGCTAAAGCACGGATTTGCCACCCTCAAGTGGGCTTAAAACATGATTTTGTCACTTCGAAAAGTGGGCTTAAAACTCACATTTGATGAATTGTTCCAATTCAAGTAATGAACCCTTCATCCACAGGCATTCATGCAGTTTATCATTTAAGCACATAGCCTCATGGAAAGCATGCGAAACATGGCAACACTCACACTCATGCAAGTATGCTAAAGCGTAAAACTTACAGTGTACTCCAAGCCAAAATAAAAACTAGTTAGAAATATGCATGATCCTAACTATACAAGATGCCTAATGCAACACATGCAAGAATGCAACTAAATAGGCTCGGCTATCTGAGATGGCATATGAATGCAACACTTTGATAACTTGCTTTTAAACACGTATTCAAGCAAGTGTATTAAAATTGCGATGCAGTTTGAATGATATGTATGCAATACAAATGAATGATGCTACATGCGAGCATAAGATATGCTAATCAAAACATGCCATAATCTAACCATCGAAAGCGGGTAAATAAAAGGGAGAAAGACGTGGGGTTGGAAGACATGCACACACACACACACGCACACTTATTATAACATTGCGCCCTCTCGAAAGAGGGTCCGAATAAATAAGCTAAGCTACACTAAGCTAAGCTAATTATAACCAACTAATTAACTATTCTAGCTAATTAATTATTACAACACAATTGAATAACTAGCTAAGCTAAGCTAATTAAAATATTACAAAACAGATTAAACTAATTAATTACAACACATGTAATAATTAGCTACAATTAACTAGTAAAGCAATAAAATAGCCTTGCGGTCAAGGGAGATATGCATGCTCGGTTGGCTTCCTTCCGAAAATCCACCACCTTGACTCTAGATGCCTCTGTTTACACATCTTCGGACCTCTGAAAATTATGCCAGCCTCCAGATTGCCTCTATTCCATCTCAAGAACACACTGATGGCTAATCAGCTATGATTGGTGGCCATCGACCACTACTGGTGGCCGGTCGGCTGGCTTTGGTGGCCGGTTGGCTAGTACATGTGGCCGGTCGGCCACTGCTCTCCTAAACTTCCTCCTTTTGCTGCAACAGAGAGCAAACAGAGGCATGGCAGTGTATTTGTCAAGGGATGTGTGTACTGCCACCCTCCTTATCATTTCTCATGCTCAAAGGAGTATGGCACTTGGCTCTCAAGCCACCAACCAAGCATTTTCAATGCATGATGGCCAAAGAACCAAGCTTGTACAATGTTAATGAATGCACAAGTAAGACTCGAAGAGCCACCACCCTATCATGCATGAACAAGGGTGACGGCGACCAAGAAACGTGACACGTTTCATCACTTGGAGTATGAAACGTCCCACATTTCTTGTGTTTGGATTAACGTCCGATCTAAACACATGCAATGCAGCACAAATGCTTATCTTGTTCATGTTTTACTTTGCTCATTTCTTGTTTACACATTTTACATTACCAATTAATCCTTTAACCGATTAAGTCCAATGTGAAAGTCCTCTAATGAGAGAGGGATCAACCAAAGGATGATTTAAGACATAAGAAATATCATGCATTTGGCTAGGAGGAACCCCCAAAAGAGAGTTAAAGCCATTGAGCACAAGCTCTATCTCAAGCTTAAACACAACCTTAAGGCCAACCAACTGTCATGACCCGAACCCGCCCCTATGGGTTAAGGACATAACCGGCCAGTAATCCTGAGATTACCTACGGCCTCAGACCAAAACAGACAAAACTCGTCAGAGTAAAGGGGCCAAACGGAAGCAATAATTAAAACTTTGTCCATAGAGCCGTGCTTATATGCACATCAAACAAACCATACTCGGATACGTTAATAACCCACATCGAAAGTACAGTTTCACAAAATTCATTACAGACAGGATCATCCAAAACGAGTCAACCTATAACAGACTATGTACAGACATACACTAGGCCCTTGCCAACATAACAAAACATAAGTACATACTAAAAGGGCAAGGATGGCCTCATGTGTGAGGCACAAGGCTGACTCTCCCAAAACTCGTGTTGTTCCTAGCAGGCTTCACTGGGGCTGGGTTTGTGCTTCTCTTGGCTCACCTACAAACACATGAATGAGCGTGAGCGATAGCCCAGTGAATAATATCAAACATGACAGTTAAAAATTTTACTTTCATACAGAGTAAAATTTTACTTTGTTTCAGAGTGTAAAATTTTACTTTCATACAGAGTAAAATTTTACTTTGTTTCAGAGTGTAAAATTTTACTTTCATACAGAGTAAAATTTTACTTTGTTTCAGAGTGTAAAATTTTACTTTCATACAGAGTAAAATTTTACTTTGTTTCAGAGTGTAAAATTTTACTTTCATACAGAGTAAAATTTTACTTTGTTTCAGAGTGTAAAATTTTACTTTCATACAGAGTAAAATTTTACTTTGTTTCAGAGTGTAAAATTTTACTTTCATACAGAGTAAAATTTTACTTTGTTTCAGAGTGTAAAATTTTACTTTCATACAGAGTAAAATTTTACTTTGTTTCAGAGTGTAAAATTTTACTTTCATACAGAGTAAAATTTTACTTTGTTTCAGAGTGTAAAATTTTACTTTCATACAGAGTAAAATTTTACTTTGTTTCAGAGTGTAAAATTTTACTTTCATACAGAGTAAAATTTTACTTTGTTTCAGAGTGTAAAATTTTACTTTCATACAGAGTAAAATTTTACTTTGTTTCAGAGTGTAAAATTTTACTTTCATACAGAGTAAAATTTTACTTTGTTTCAGAGTGTAAAATTTTACTTTCATACAGAGTAAAATTTTACTTTGTTTCAGAGTGTAAAATTTTACTTTCATACAGAGTAAAATTTTACTTTGTTTCAGAGTGTAAAATTTTACTTTCATACAGAGTAAAATTTTACTTTGTTTCAGAGTGTAAAATTTTACTTTCATACAGAGTAAAATTTTACTTTGTTTCAGAGTGTAAAATTTTACTTTCATACAGAGTAAAATTTTACTTTGTTTCAGAGTGTAAAATTTTACTTTCATACAGAGTAAAATTTTACTTTGTTTCAGAGTGTAAAATTTTACTTTCATACAGAGTAAAATTTTACTTTGTTTCAGAGTGTAAAATTTTACTTTCATACAGAGTAAAATTTTACTTTGTTTCAGAGTGTAAAATTTTACTTTCATACAGAGTAAAATTTTACTTTGTTTCAGAGTGTAAAATTTTACTTTCATACAGAGTAAAATTTTACTTTGTTTCAGAGTGTAAAATTTTACTTTCATACAGAGTAAAATTTTACTTTGTTTCAGAGTGTAAAATTTTACTTTCATACAGAGTAAAATTTTACTTTGTTTCAGAGTGTAAAATTTTACTTTCATACAGAGTAAAATTTTACTTTGTTTCAGAGTGTAAAATTTTACTTTCATACAGAGTAAAATTTTACTTTGTTTCAGAGTGTAAAATTTTACTTTCATACAGAGTAAAATTTTACTTTGTTTCAGAGTGTAAAATTTTACTTTCATACAGAGTAAAATTTTACTTTGTTTCAGAGTGTAAAATTTTACTTTCATACAGAGTAAAATTTTACTTTGTTTCAGAGTGTAAAATTTTACTTTCATACAGAGTAAAATTTTACTTTGTTTCAGAGTGTAAAATTTTACTTTCATACAGAGTAAAATTTTACTTTGTTTCAGAGTGTAAAATTTTACTTTCATACAGAGTAAAATTTTACTTTGTTTCAGAGTGTAAAATTTTACTTTCATACAGAGTAAAATTTTACTTTGTTTCAGAGTGTAAAATTTTACTTTCATACAGAGTAAAATTTTACTTTGTTTCAGAGTGTAAAATTTTACTTTCATACAGAGTAAAATTTTACTTTGTTTCAGAGTGTAAAATTTTACTTTCATACAGAGTAAAATTTTACTTTGTTTCAGAGTGTAAAATTTTACTTTCATACAGAGTAAAATTTTACTTTGTTTCAGAGTGTAAAATTTTACTTTCATACAGAGTAAAATTTTACTTTGTTTCAGAGTGTAAAATTTTACTTTCATACAGAGTAAAATTTTACTTTGTTTCAGAGTGTAAAATTTTACTTTCATACAGAGTAAAATTTTACTTTGTTTCAGAGTGTAAAATTTTACTTTCATACAGAGTAAAATTTTACTTTGTTTCAGAGTGTAAAATTTTACTTTCATACAGAGTAAAATTTTACTTTGTTTCAGAGTGTAAAATTTTACTTTCATACAGAGTAAAATTTTACTTTGTTTCAGAGTGTAAAATTTTACTTTCATACAGAGTAAAATTTTACTTTGTTTCAGAGTGTAAAATTTTACTTTCATACAGAGTAAAATTTTACTTTGTTTCAGAGTGTAAAATTTTACTTTCATACAGAGTAAAATTTTACTTTGTTTCAGAGTGTAAAATTTTACTTTCATACAGAGTAAAATTTTACTTTGTTTCAGAGTGTAAAATTTTACTTTCATACAGAGTAAAATTTTACTTTGTTTCAGAGTGTAAAATTTTACTTTCATACAGAGTAAAATTTTACTTTGTTTCAGAGTGTAAAATTTTACTTTCATACAGAGTAAAATTTTACTTTGTTTCAGAGTGTAAAATTTTACTTTCATACAGAGTAAAATTTTACTTTGTTTCAGAGTGTAAAATTTTACTTTCATACAGAGTAAAATTTTACTTTGTTTCAGAGTGTAAAATTTTACTTTCATACAGAGTAAAATTTTACTTTGTTTCAGAGTGTAAAATTTTACTTTCATACAGAGTAAAATTTTACTTTGTTTCAGAGTGTAAAATTTTACTTTCATACAGAGTAAAATTTTACTTTGTTTCAGAGTGTAAAATTTTACTTTCATACAGAGTAAAATTTTACTTTGTTTCAGAGTGTAAAATTTTACTTTCATACAGAGTAAAATTTTACTTTGTTTCAGAGTGTAAAATTTTACTTTCATACAGAGTAAAATTTTACTTTGTTTCAGAGTGTAAAATTTTACTTTCATACAGAGTAAAATTTTACTTTGTTTCAGAGTGTAAAATTTTACTTTCATACAGAGTAAAATTTTACTTTGTTTCAGAGTGTAAAATTTTACTTTCATACAGAGTAAAATTTTACTTTGTTTCAGAGTGTAAAATTTTACTTTCATACAGAGTAAAATTTTACTTTGTTTCAGAGTGTAAAATTTTACTTTCATACAGAGTAAAATTTTACTTTGTTTCAGAGTGTAAAATTTTACTTTCATACAGAGTAAAATTTTACTTTGTTTCAGAGTGTAAAATTTTACTTTCATACAGAGTAAAATTTTACTTTGTTTCAGAGTGTAAAATTTTACTTTCATACAGAGTAAAATTTTACTTTGTTTCAGAGTGTAAAATTTTACTTTCATACAGAGTAAAATTTTACTTTGTTTCAGAGTGTAAAATTTTACTTTCATACAGAGTAAAATTTTACTTTGTTTCAGAGTGTAAAATTTTACTTTCATACAGAGTAAAATTTTACTTTGTTTCAGAGTGTAAAATTTTACTTTCATACAGAGTAAAATTTTACTTTGTTTCAGAGTGTAAAATTTTACTTTCATACAGAGTAAAATTTTACTTTGTTTCAGAGTGTAAAATTTTACTTTCATACAGAGTAAAATTTTACTTTGTTTCAGAGTGTAAAATTTTACTTTCATACAGAGTAAAATTTTACTTTGTTTCAGAGTGTAAAATTTTACTTTCATACAGAGTAAAATTTTACTTTGTTTCAGAGTGTAAAATTTTACTTTCATACAGAGTAAAATTTTACTTTGTTTCAGAGTGTAAAATTTTACTTTCATACAGAGTAAAATTTTACTTTGTTTCAGAGTGTAAAATTTTACTTTCATACAGAGTAAAATTTTACTTTGTTTCAGAGTGTAAAATTTTACTTTCATACAGAGTAAAATTTTACTTTGTTTCAGAGTGTAAAATTTTACTTTCATACAGAGTAAAATTTTACTTTGTTTCAGAGTGTAAAATTTTACTTTCATACAGAGTAAAATTTTACTTTGTTTCAGAGTGTAAAATTTTACTTTCATACAGAGTAAAATTTTACTTTGTTTCAGAGTGTAAAATTTTACTTTCATACAGAGTAAAATTTTACTTTGTTTCAGAGTGTAAAATTTTACTTTCATACAGAGTAAAATTTTACTTTGTTTCAGAGTGTAAAATTTTACTTTCATACAGAGTAAAATTTTACTTTGTTTCAGAGTGTAAAATTTTACTTTCATACAGAGTAAAATTTTACTTTGTTTCAGAGTGTAAAATTTTACTTTCATACAGAGTAAAATTTTACTTTGTTTCAGAGTGTAAAATTTTACTTTCATACAGAGTAAAATTTTACTTTGTTTCAGAGTGTAAAATTTTACTTTCATACAGAGTAAAATTTTACTTTGTTTCAGAGTGTAAAATTTTACTTTCATACAGAGTAAAATTTTACTTTGTTTCAGAGTGTAAAATTTTACTTTCATACAGAGTAAAATTTTACTTTGTTTCAGAGTGTAAAATTTTACTTTCATACAGAGTAAAATTTTACTTTGTTTCAGAGTGTAAAATTTTACTTTCATACAGAGTAAAATTTTACTTTGTTTCAGAGTGTAAAATTTTACTTTCATACAGAGTAAAATTTTACTTTGTTTCAGAGTGTAAAATTTTACTTTCATACAGAGTAAAATTTTACTTTGTTTCAGAGTGTAAAATTTTACTTTCATACAGAGTAAAATTTTACTTTGTTTCAGAGTGTAAAATTTTACTTTCATACAGAGTAAAATTTTACTTTGTTTCAGAGTGTAAAATTTTACTTTCATACAGAGTAAAATTTTACTTTGTTTCAGAGTGTAAAATTTTACTTTCATACAGAGTAAAATTTTACTTTGTTTCAGAGTGTAAAATTTTACTTTCATACAGAGTAAAATTTTACTTTGTTTCAGAGTGTAAAATTTTACTTTCATACAGAGTAAAATTTTACTTTGTTTCAGAGTGTAAAATTTTACTTTCATACAGAGTAAAATTTTACTTTGTTTCAGAGTGTAAAATTTTACTTTCATACAGAGTAAAATTTTACTTTGTTTCAGAGTGTAAAATTTTACTTTCATACAGAGTAAAATTTTACTTTGTTTCAGAGTGTAAAATTTTACTTTCATACAGAGTAAAATTTTACTTTGTTTCAGAGTGTAAAATTTTACTTTCATACAGAGTAAAATTTTACTTTGTTTCAGAGTGTAAAATTTTACTTTCATACAGAGTAAAATTTTACTTTGTTTCAGAGTGTAAAATTTTACTTTCATACAGAGTAAAATTTTACTTTGTTTCAGAGTGTAAAATTTTACTTTCATACAGAGTAAAATTTTACTTTCATACAACGTCATCATGTTTCTTCTCCACTTCCATATTCACGTAGATGAAAGGTTAGATGCTTGCGAAATCATATCTCATGATGTCCAAAAGCTTGACATGTTCTTCAGCTTGACACATGATGATAGGCTGAGGTGGGTAATGAGGTTGCTAAGTAGGAATGCTCCATAACAAACTTGTGACATGTCATGGGAATATTTGGTTTCTGGGTTATGCTCCGTAGACTTAATTGTTGTTTTTTTCTATTCGTCAAGCACCATATTTTGTGGGTTAAATTATTATATCATGATTTGGTGCCTCTGACTCATCTAGTCATGGGGTATATAATTTTTTTTCATTTATGGAGTGCTGTTGTGTTGGATATAAGACCATGAAGTGCTGGTGTGTTGTGTTGGAGAAATAATTTTTTTGTGTTGAATAAAAATTAGAAGGGACATGGTCTTATTTATATTTAAAAAATGTGACCATTAAAAAATATAAATATTGGAAAAATATATGTTTCAAACTTTGAAAAAAAAAACAATGGTTCTAAAAAAAAAACATTGAAAAAATTAAATAATTAATTGTGGTCCACTAATCAATTATAAATAAAGATTACATTTAAAGACAGATTTAATATTGTTATTTAGTAAACACTTGAAAAAGGGTAAAATAGTCTTTTGTTCATTTATTCTATCCAGTCATCTAATCCCATGAAAAAAAAAACATTGGATTCACTGAAAATAGTCCTATCCAGACATCTAATCCCATGAAAAAACAAACACAGGATACATATCCAATCCGACCAAATAGTCCGGGGGATTCACAGTCCCAGGACTCAAGTCCGATGGATTCTAATCCCCCCTTTTCCAGTCCGTCCAATCAAACACACCCAACAAGTTTATATCATGGCATAATAAGCATGGAAAATAGCCAAGACATGATCAATACATAGTCTAACATGATGCTCCCTCAAGAGGCCAAAAACGGTCCATTTCAAGGACAACAAAGGGAAGGAGTGGCCCTCCCCTTTTGGAGACTTCAAGGCACCATCTCCACCACTGAAATCCCTCAAGATTTCAGTGGTGAAGAGGCCCAAACACCAAAGTCTCGAAACTCACTCAAAATGGCTCAAAATGGGGCCTTTCAAGGCCTAAGAGGGGTCAAACACCTCCAAACCACAAAACACTCTTAATAAACAGTCAAGAGGGCTAAAAAACAGAACTTTTTTGTATTATACACCAAGCTCAAAAACGATTTTAAGATAGGTAAAAATACAATGTGAAAATGAGGAATAAAGAGGCTAGTTTCTTACCCTTGAAGACCCCTTCACAAATGATGCTCCAATGGCCCTCCTTGGCTTGAATCCAACTCCAAAACACTAATACCAGCCCCTTAGAACCTCAGTAACCAAAGGAAGGTGAAACACTATGTGTTTGTGTGCAATAGTAAGACACAAACACACTTTTACACACACAAGAGGGAGATATAGAGATAGAAAGTGTATGGTTTCTAACCCTAGAACTCAAAACCCTAAAAATGGCTGTCCAAATATATCTAAGGTGTCTCAAGTGTCTAACCCTTGCAACAAGAGAGAAGACCTCTCTTTATAGAGCTTATTGTCTTGTAAAGCTTACAAGACAAGCTTCTAAAGAGAGAGTGTATGGAGGGGAGCCAAAAGCAAGACAGCTGTGATAAAATATCTGCAAAAGCAGATGCACAGTAGTTTGGCCGGCCAAAAATGCCATTTTGGCAAAAAAGAGTGCCGACCGGCAACAAATAGTGCCGACCGGCAATAACATTGCCGGTGGCAGCAAAAACCAGCCGGTGGCCTCTAGCTACTGCCGGTGGTGTGTGGGGATGCCTCACAAGGCATTCCCTGCCCCTCCAAGGCAAAATGCAAGTGTTGGTGTAAAACCAGACACTAAACGGTCGAGTTCGGAGATCCTGAGGCAAGGCGCGTAGCCGAGACCTCCGGGAACTCCAAATGAACACAAACCATGGATGATCACCGAGTGTTCAAACGGTGACGCCCAAGTCTTAGAGGGACGGTCAAAACTGGGGTGTCTACAGTTGCCCCTCTTTGACAGAACTCGAAAGTCATAACAATGACGGAAGTGAATGTCAAAGCCCAGAGACGACCCATTTTTTATAAGGCCGAAGACTTAGACAAGCATGCAAGCCGAACAAGGTATGCGCCCGAAGGCAGGGGCAAAATGCAAGACAATGCACAGAGCCGGACATAACTTATGATCATGCAAAGAAAGCTGTAATGAAGCATACCCGCGACAATTTTAAGCTAGCATACACCAAACTACACGACAATGCAGAAAGGATGTAAGAGAATTATGCAATTCTCGATACTTCTCACTCGGAGGATACAATACCTGTGCGGTTCGTCCGGTTGCACCAGCCTCAAATGAACCGTACATACAATATCGTGCCTGCAAAGAAAACAAACTTAACAGGTACAATATTGTTAACAACATGCATAATAGTGTACTCGAAATGCGTGACAGCGCAAACAAGTGAGGAGCATAACAATGCTGTGAAGGTACAGATTTGTAAGTGGAGCATGCGGTCTACGCAGGCAACGAAATTGATCATAAGCATGCTGTCTACGCAAGCAATGAAGTTGGATAATCATGCGGTCTACGCAAGTAAAGCATGCGGTCTACGCAAGTAATGAGTTTAACAATCATGCGGTCTACGCAGGTAATGGATTTGAACAATAATGCGGTCTACGCAGGTAATGATATTGAACAATAATGCGGTCCATGCAATCAAAACATGCGGTCTACGCAGGTAATGAAATTAAATAATCATGCGGTCTACGCAATCAGAACATGCGGTCTACGCAGATAATGAAATTAAATAATCATGCGGTCTACGCAGGTAAAGAAATTGAACAATTATGCGGTCTACGCAAGCAATACATGCGGTCTACGCAGGTAAAGAAATTGAACAATAATGCGGTCTACGCAAGTGATAAATTAACATGCAGTCTACGCAGGTAATAAAATTGAACAATTATGCGGTCTACGCAAGCAATGCATGCGGTCTACGCAGGTAAAGAAATTGAACAATTATGCGGTCTACGCAAGCAATACATGCGGTCTACGCAGGTAATGAAATTAAATAATCATGCGGTCTACGCAATCAAAACATGCGGTCTACGCAGGTAAAGAAATTGAACAATTATGCGGTCTACGCAAGCAATACATGCGGTCTACGCAGGTAAAGAAATTGAACAATTATGCGGTCTACGCAAGCAATATATGCGGTCTACGCAGGTAAAGAAATTGAACAATTATGCGGTCTCTGCAAGCAATACATGCGGTCTACGCAGGTAATAAAATTGAACAATTATGCGGTCTACGCAAGTAATACATGCGGTCTACGCAGGTAAAGAAATTGAACAATAATGCGGTCTACGCAAGTAATATATGCGGTCTACGCAGGTAAAGAAATTGAATAATTATGCGGTCTACGCAAGCAATACATGCGGTCTACGCAGGTAAAGAAATTGAACAATTATGCGGTCTACGCAAGCAATACATGCGGTCTACGCAGGTAAAGAAATTGAACAATTATGTGGTCTACGCAAGCAATACATGCGGTCTACGCAGGTAATAAAATTGAACAATCATGCGGTCTACGCAAGCAAAAAAATTAACATACGGTCTACGCAGGTAATAAAATGGACATGCGGTCTACGCAGGTAATGAAATTGATTACAAACATGCGGTCTACGCAGGTAATGTAATTAACATGCGGTCTACGCAGGTAATGAAATTGATAGATATGCAAAATGCAATGATATGCGCAAAACAGCGCGATGCGTTTAGACAACGCGAATGCACAAAATAGTGCCATGATTTGAAATGCACAAAACAGCGCGACGGTTGGAAATGCACAAAACAGTGCGGCAATTTGAAATGCACAAAACAGTGCAATGACTTGAAATGCACAAAACAGTGCGACGGTTTGAAATGCACAAATCAGTGCGACAATTTGAGATGCACAAAACAGTGCGACGGTTGGAAATGCACAAAACAGTGCGACAATTTGAAATGCACAAAACAGTGCAACGGTTGGAAATGTACAAAACAGTGTGACAATTTGAAATGCACAAAACAATGCAATGACTTGAAATGCACAAAACAGTGCGACGGTTTGAAATGCACAAAACAGTGCGATGATTTGAAATGCACAAAACAGTGCGACGGTATGCGATACACATGGGGCAACTTTTGGATCTTGTAAAAGCCAAAAGGATACGAAAAGGATACACCTTGTATGAATTGGAGTGCCACGCACGGAAGCCGCGGTCCGAGGTCAAAACGGAGGCCGGGTGAGCGTCGGAAATGCACTTTCTTGCACTTTCTTGAGCTATGAAGACCAAACACTTCTCATATGGCCTAAACAAGGTTGTGGGGACACCACCGTCCGGGAGGGGAAGCCACCGGCTGTCCACCGACTGCAAAACAAGTCCATCGGCACAATATTGTGCCGGCCGGCACAAAATATTGCCGACCGGCAAAAAGTTGCTGAGTCGGGGCAGATTCGACATTTCACCCCGGGTGTTTTAAAATAGGGTTTCAAACCCTATTTTCTTACTTTCCCTTCCGCCGAAAACTCACACACTCTCTCTCTAGAGCGTTTTTCTCTCCTCTTTCGCTCGTTTCTTCGCGTTCAACGCCCGTTTCGTCGTCGGATTCGCGATTTTCTTCGCGTTTCAGACATTTTCAACCGAACAAAACTTTGTTTCGGTGCCTCGTTTGCCGTTCCCACCTTTTCGGGGTTTGTTCCCCTCGCTTTCCTCTTGATTTTCGTACCATTTTCACATCCCGGCCTTTCCGGCCATTTTTGACCTTCTCGGGAGTTGACCCTTCGGTTGACTCTTCGTATTCTAGCCCGATTTTCCCTTTTCCGGCTATTTTCTCATCATTCTTGATATGGCGGACGACATTCCACGCGGTGGGACTCCCTCGGATCATGAGATAGATCCCGGGGTCGAGCTCCTACCTTTGAGCGAGCGCCCGTTCGACCCGGCGACCTACCGGCCGGCGATTCATGTTCTGCCCCCCGACGGCCTGCGCCAGTTCCGGAGCTTTGAGAGGCACGTGCCACCCGAGCTATTACTGCGTGAGCCTACCTCCCACCTGTCCTTCGGCGCTTCCGAGGTAACTCTCTTTTCTCTACTTTACTTTCTGCAATGTAGGACACAAAACTGTCGTAGCTTATTTGTGCCTTTTTTAACTGCTGAAATCTGACATGGTGTATACCATAGTTGATCGTAGACATACGTACAACTGATAT
Source organism: Camellia sinensis (assembly GCF_004153795.1). Taxonomy (NCBI): domain Eukaryota; kingdom Viridiplantae; phylum Streptophyta; class Magnoliopsida; order Ericales; family Theaceae; genus Camellia; species Camellia sinensis. Next base: position 591,454 of record NW_021029356.1, read on the forward strand.
ATCTTCTTGAGACTGACAAATGCACACACACTGCATTAGCCCTGAATCACCCAAACACACTGTATTTCACTGTAAGCACACCGGCACCCGGTATTTGTCAAATTCTGTTAAACTTGCACGCATGCTATATCTGTATGCTTCTTAGAACTGCATTTTGAATATTGCCTTGCGACTGTTATTTTCTATTTACAGGGGGATTCCCATACCATCCGCGGGTATGGGAACACTGGCGCTCGAGAGTGGTATGGCGAGCTTCCTGACGCGGTCCGTCGCATAGTGGACCAGGTGGGCTTTGGCGCCTTCTGCAGAGGACTCTCCAGGCTTTCTACGTGCAGGCCTCTCCTCGCCGCTCTGGCGGAGAGGTGGTGGGACACCACCGATTCATTTCATTTCTCCACGGTAGGGGACATAACAATGACCCCTTACAATTTCTCGATGCTCACAGGCATCGGGGTAGGGGGTGATCCGATCCCCTTTGATACCGATATGGACGGGTGGACCGCCGCTCAGATCCATCTGCTCGGCGAGCTGCCGCCTCTGGCGCGTCCTGGCTATGTCCGTTACTCCTGGTTCGAGGTCCAGTATAGGGTCCAGCTCACGTTGGAGGAGGAGGCGCAGATGACTCAGGACGACGTGGAGAGGTATGCTCGCGGCTTCCTCATGTTCTTGTTCGGGACGACCATCTTCGCCGACCGGGCGAACACCGTGCCTCTCTGCCTGCTCAGCGCACTGGTGGACGTCAGGGACATTTTGCACTACGACTGGAGTGGCGCCGCTCTGGCCACTCTCTACGGATACATGAGCTCAGCCTCTCGTGGCAGCGGACAGCTGCTCGGGGGCTATTGGCGGGCTTGGGAGGTACATTTCTTCTCCGCTTTTCATTTCTGCCCAATATTTTTTGTACTCTGTACACTGCACACACTGTAGTCTGCTTTATACTTGCTGTATAATGTACACACGGCACACACATACATTCTGCTTTACACTGACTGTGCACTGCTCACACTGTACACTGTACACAATACACTGCACAACACACAGCCCTGCCATTTCTGTTTTATTCTGTATTCTGCTTTATCTGATAAATGTACTGGTATTTATCTTGCAGTTGTGGGTTTACGCCTACTTTCCTAGGCTTGCTCCTGTACCAGTGACGGAGACTCCTCTGGTCGTCCCATTTTCGCGTCGCTTTGACGGGAGATGCACCCGGAGGCCGCGAGAGACATTCAGTTTCTTCCGCCGTTACTTCGACACCATCACCCCCACCGAGGTATGTTTTACTTGCAGTTCATTTAAGCTTTGCCTTTCCACTGCATATTTCAATAGCAATAGGTAACAAACTGTATGTCACTTTCAAATCACATGGCGGTCGTGGGCTCCATTGCCAGCCGTGACGCGGGATCGGTTTGCCGGTGCTGAGGAGACCTCGCGTTTCCAGATCTTGCTGGAGGGCCCGGTCTGTCGGGCTTGGTACCTGGGTGAGCGTTTCCTACGCCAGACCCTAGGGTTACCAGGGCAGATAGTCCCGGTTTACCCTCCCGAGGACATGAGGGAGACCGAGAGGCTCACCACCGAGCAGATGGCCGATTACACTATCGGCTGGGAGGCGACCCGCTTTAGAGGCATCGGCGACTACCGAGAGTACGTACAAATGTACCTTATGCGACCTCTAAGCGGCGGCCGTCGAGCGGAGGGAGGCAGGCCCGTGGCGCCAGCGGCTGGGACGGGAGCGGGAGCTAGAGCAGGAGCTTCGAGGAGGGCTCGAGTCCGCGGCAGGGGTGGAGTTCAGGGAGGACGGGGGGCTGGCTGGCCCGTTCTGCCCCCTTCGTTGACTTTCTGAGGGCAGGGTGGGGCGACCTATCAGATTCCCTTCGCCCCTCCACCGGCTGATCACGAGTTTGTCGGTGTCCCCGACTAGCCTCCGGTATGTATTACTGCATTTTTGTACAGTCATTTCATTTCAGTTTATTTGATATTCCACAGAATATTGATACATCTGATACTTTTGCAGGCTTCTTCTGAGTATACCCGACTGTCACTGGAGATGAATGCCTCCATGATGGGGATGCTTCAGCGGACCTTTGACCTCCTAGCCCTCTACAGCATTCTGGTATGTTCTTCTGACACTGGCCTCAAACCATTCATACACTGCTTCTCATAATCTGATGCACGGCACAACACCTGATACACTGACCTCACAGCATCTGATACACTGCATACACTGCATTCAGCACTGATAAACTGCTCACGACATTCTCACACTGTGCTCATACACTGCATTCTGCACTGATAAACTGCTCACGGCATTCCCACACTGTACTCATACACTGCATTCCGCACTGATAAACTGCCCACAGTATACTAATGCATTTACTTTTTATGTACTTTTTCAGCCTCCTTTCCAGATTCCTATGGCAGGAGGTGCTCCAGCTGGACCTTCCGTCCCTGCCCGAGGGAGAGATGAGGAGGGCAGAGCATTCCCCCGCACCAAGGCGGGGCGCACTCATGTCGGGAGTAGCTCGCGAGCTCCAGTCCCTGATGATGACGACGATTAGGAGTCAGAGGCGGAGGCAGAGTTGGAGGCGGAGTCATCGAAGGAGGAGACCGGAGGCGGTTCTAGCTCGGGCTCTGATGACGATGCTGACGATGCTCCTGGACCTTCGTCCAGGAAGAGGACTAGGATAGACTGATAGCCCTTGGAGTGCTTGACATGGATACAGATTTTTGTTATTTTTCTTCTTTGTACTTTTCCTTTTTGTCAGTAGTTAGGATACTTTGTACTGCCGCAGGCAGGTTTTTGTTTCCAAAACTTTGTACTTAAAAAGATTATGAAATGAACAAACTTTTTGCTTAAAAAGTGTTACATTTACATATCTCAAGCATTGCATCGCATGTTTCATCATGTTACACCTCAATGTAAACGGAATTGACTGGTTGCCTGAAAAACTGAGCACTTGCACGGTAATAATCAGATAACTAAACAGCCAACAGCAAAAATAACCCAAGCAACCCACTGCCTGATTCTGGACACACAGCCCTTACTCTGTTGGGGATTAATCTGCATACAGCCCATAACACAGCATTCGGTTCATTCTGCACACAGCAAATCCTAAACAAACAGCCCAATCTGGCAAGACGGACTACGGAGGTGAAACCAGCTGGAGTTAAAACACGCTCAGATGCCCCACCTCTTTTTGTTCTTTTTCTTCGCACAGATGTAGAGAATGGCACAGCACTCTGAGCATAAACGATTAACTTTTTGAAAAGGGGTTTTCTTAACCGGGGTATCGAGCCTACAACTGGACACAGCAGGGAGGACTCAAACAAAACGGTACACGACCTAAACACAACGAGACACGCTCGGGAGAAACCTAAAACAAAGGTTGAGGTAAACAAAACAAAAGACACGACAAACAGACGCGTTAACGAAGACGGGGGACCTCAGATCACGAGGAACCAGTTTCCCTGGGTATTGTTTCCCACCCTTTCTGATTTGTGATCCTCACATCACTCGGCCCTCAGGCTCGGTTTTTTTTCTCTCAAAACCCTTTGGCTCACTTTTTCTCTCGACTTACACCTCTCTCTTCTTCATTCTCTCATTTTTTTCATCCCTCCCCCGGGGTGATTAATGAATGAATAGGAAGTTGCGGGTTCACGCCCGATGCCATTAGCTCACAGCTATTTCTTCTGGTGGGTGGAGTGCCCTCCTAGCAAGCACGTCGACGACGGGGGGAAAGACAGAACGCCTGACTCAACTGTGCCCCTAGTTCATCATTTTGACCATTTTTTGTTTTGGTTTTCTACTAAAATAGTTTTGATCAAGATGAGAGTCGGATTAACGTACTTGTTCGATTTTTGATTTGAAAACCATGCAAGTCAGGCTATGAGCACTGAAAATTTTCCTTTTAGGTCCAAGAAAATGGTCCAGTTTTGGAAAATGGAATAGTTTTCGAGAAAATAGTCAACCTCAGTAAAAATTTTCAAAAACTATTTTGCAAACAGTCAATGCTCAACGAGCATGGAACTTACTCTTTAAGATGCGCAACCTCAGATCGGAGGCAATGGAAAATTGCCCCTTGTTTGAAAGGGGTGGATGGCAACGGAAAGTTGCCCCTGGTTTGAACGGCGGCTCATGGCAACAGAAAGTTGCCCCTTGTTTGGATGATGCCGCAGCAGTCCGCAAACAGTCTTCGCTGGTGGTGGCCGAATTCTGGGACACAGAGATGACGAAGACGGTCATAACAGATATATGGACACAATCCCCTTGGAAGGTGTTGGCCACTAGACTTTGGGGTGAAATCGAAACCATTGCATGGACCGAGACGCTATGAAAGCATTGGGGCTGGACTTCATGATGAAGTTGCCTACGTATCCCAAACATGGGAATCAAGCCTTACGTAGTTCCGGTTAAGGTACACTCGGGTATTTTAACCTTCACTTTTCAGGCTTTAACTTTTGCCAAGGTGCCCGATGCGGGTTTTCGACCTTGCGAGCTTCTTTTTATTTTCTTTTGTTCATTTCTTTTTCTTTTCTTTTTCGCATTTTTTTCTTTTCTTTATTTTCTTTTCTTTTCCTTTTTTGCTTTTTTGTATTTTTCTCTTGCTCTAACTTTTGCTTGGGTCGCCCTTCCGGGTTTTCGGCCCAGCGAGCCTCTCAAAGGGTAAAAGTGTAACAAGCCCATGCCAAATGGGTTTTTGAAGTTGAAGCCTCTCTGTATCTAGGAGAATGGCTGTTTGCAATGATTTGCAGAAGAATCCATCCCGGTTGCTCCACGAGCTTCTTCCGGCGAGATCTACTCCTTCTGATTCGGCTTTGGTGCCTCTTGCTCGAGGGCTGCTTTAAATCTGGCCATACAGACCTTGCTTCATTTATATCAGGACGACCTTTGGTCCATTCATTTATATCAGGACGACCTTTGGTCCATTCATTTATATCAGGACGACCTTTGGTCCATTCATTTATATCAGGACGACCTTTGGTCCATTCATTTATATCAGGACGACCTTTGGTCCATTCATTTATATCAGGACGACCTTTGGTCCATTCATTTATATCAGGACGACCTTTGGTCCATTCATTTATATCAGGACGACCTTTGGTCCATTCATTTATATCAGGACGACCTTTGGTCCATTCATTTATATCAGGACGACCTTTGGTCCATTCATTTATATCAGGACGACCTTTGGTCCATTCATTTATATCAGGACGACCTTTGGTCCATTCATTTATATCAGGACGACCTTTGGTCCATTCATTTATATCAGGACGACCTTTGGTCCATTCATTTATATCAGGACGACCTTTGGTCCATTCATTTATATCAGGACGACCTTTGGTCCATTCATTTATATCAGGACGACCTTTGGTCCATTCATTTATATCAGGACGACCTTTGGTCCATTCATTTATATCAGGACGACCTTTGGTCCATTCATTTATATCAGGACGACCTTTGGTCCATTCATTTATATCAGGACGACCTTTGGTCCATTCATTTATATCAGGACGACCTTTGGTCCATTCATTTATATCAGGACGACCTTTGGTCCATTCATTTATATCAGGACGACCTTTGGTCCATTCATTTATATCAGGACGACCTTTGGTCCATTCATTTATATCAGGACGACCTTTGGTCCATTCATTTATATCAGGACGACCTTTGGTCCATTCATTTATATCAGGACGACCTTTGGTCCATTCATTTATATCAGGACGACCTTTGGTCCGTTCATTTATATCAGGACGACCTTTGGTCCATTCATTTATATCAGGACGACCTTTGGTCCATTCATTTATATCAGGACGACCTTTGGTCCATTCATTTATATCAGGACGACCTTTGGTCCATTCATTTATATCAGGACGGCCTTCGGCCCATTCATTTATATCAAAACGACCTTCGGCCCACTCATTCATGTCAAAACGACCTTCGGTCCATTCACATATGTCAAAACGACCTTCGGTCCGTTCATTTCTATCAAAACGACCTTCGGTCCATTTAGTTCTATCAAAACGACCTTCAGTCCATTCATTTCTATCAAAACGACCTTCGGTCCATTTATTTCTATCAAAACGACCTTTGGTCCATTTATCCATTCATGTCAAACCTTTGTCCACAATCTCACTTAGCAACTCATAAAGCTTATAAGGGAATAAACAATTGGACATTGACAAGCTTTCAAATATTGATATTACTCACAGTGATCGGCTTGTGGATCTGCCCTGGAGCTTGACCCTACACATTTCACAAACACAAAAGGGTCACTAACAATTCAATCCGTTCCTTAATTCACATATTCCTCTTTTGGGTTTATTCTTATCTCACTAACTCATTTACAATGCTTAACATATGCCTAAGAGTGATTACAAGTGAAAGAGAACAGAAAACGAAACACAGAATGCATGAACAAAATTTCAGAAAATAGGGTCCCCGCTCGAGCGTGGACTTCCTCGCTCGAGCGGACCCAAGAGACCTGCAAAAGTATTGATTACCTCAAAATTACGCTCGAGTGTGAGTTAGGGCGCTCGAGCGGAAGGCCTGTCTACAAAAGCTCCATGCTCGAGCGTGAAATATCCCGCTCAAGTGGACATCCAACTCTGTAAAAAGTGCTGGGAGCATGAAATTTACGCTCGAGCGGCGGTTTCCCCGCTCGAGTGAACACCAAAATTTTGGAAAACCCAGAATTGTTCTTCCACGCTCGAGCGTTAAGTATCCCGCTCGAGCAGACATCAAGTCTGCAAAAAGTACTGGGAGCCCGCATTTCCCGCTCGAGCGTCAGGTTCCCCGCTCGAGCAGACCTCAAAATTCTAGAAAACCCAGAACTGTGTTCTTGAGCTTCATTTCGACTTTCAACCAACAATTCATGCATGTTATGGCTCAAATTACACATTTACACATGTTAACATGCTACTAATACAAGATTACAACATCAGGAAGCTCAATTTCAAGATTTATCTACATGCATGTCTCAAAATATCTCAAACCCATCACCAACATGCTCAAATTCAAACATTCAAGACTTATACTCCCATGATTTGTACATGCATGTGGGAGATGCTCATCATTCTCAACTTAAATGGTACAAATGGTGATTACAACATGAGCTTTAACCAAAACTCTACATGAATCATGTGTTTCAAGCTCAAACATGTAAATTCAAAGTAATTCCTTACATGCATGAGTTCTAAGACTTCAAACTCAACAAACATCAACTCATTACATGCTCTTGATCACAAACAACCCTTGAACTTACAAGATCACAATTTCAAACTTATGAATTCAAGAATCAATGCTTACCTAGTGGCTGTAGACGCGCCCGCGGGGCCTCATGCTACAGTTCGGACTCAATTTGTGTCGCGGTTCTTAATCTTGAACCAAAGAGTCCAAATCTGGAAAATCGTTTTGAGAAACAGATTTTCGAAAAAGTAGTGCCAAACATGGACTGCTTTGCCAGATACAGAGTCGCCACCTAAATATTTTTTAATGGGGGAATTTAGGAAACCCTGACTCGGTGCCGAAGGCCACATGTCCGTCATCACCGGAGTTGTCTCGGCTCGGGAGCTTGGGTACGATCGGGGAAAGTCAGCTATGAGCACCCCCTTTCGCCCAGTCCGAAGACCGGCCTCTACTAACCATGATATCCGATTTTGAAAACGTTATGTGTTCTTATTCCATTTATTAGCCTAGAATTACTATGTTATGCGCGCAGCAAACAAGTATAGACTAGATTGCCTAATTTGGAAAGAAACATTGCATATCCGTTTGTTTTGAAAATGCTTTGAAATTTGCTACTCGCAAGTAGGCTAAAATACGGATTTCAACGAGTTTTCCCAACTCAAGCAATCCAACCTTCACCCACAGGCATTCAAGCAATTTAACACATAAGCATCTAGCCACATGGTAAACATACTGTCATGGAAACACTCACACGCATGCGGGGTGCTAAAGCATGAAACATACTTACATCGTACTCCGTGCCAAAACAGAGAACTCATTAGTAATCAATGCATGATCCAGGTCCATGTTTTAAATGCCTAATGCAATACACACAGGATGCATTTAGAGTAGGCTCGGCTAACCTAAGCTTGGCATGTGGAATGCAATCAATTGATGCACGTATTCAATTTGGAATTGAAATACAAATGCAGTTAGCGTGATGTACCGAGCCTGATGCATGCAATACTGATGTATGGATGCACGCATGCATAGCATAAGGTATGCTAATTTAAACATGCCCTAATCTACCATCATAAGCAGGTAAATAAAAGGGAAGAAAGAAGTGGGGGTTGGAAGACATGCACACACTCACCCACACTTATTACAGGTTTGCCCTCACTAGGAGGGACCGAATAAATATTACAAATAATTAACTACGCAAGCTAATTAAATATTACAAATTGCCTAATTAGCTAAGAAAAGCAACTAATCTAGGAAAGCAGTAAACCGCCTCAGGAGGAGAGCCGGATGCAGCACATGCTCGAGTCTCGCCCGGAAATGCACCGCCATGCATAGGCTGCCTCTGTTTTCCTTCCTTTACTCCTCTAGAGGCTGCCAAAACCTCAGGATTGATTCCTTGGTCATTGAGGAGTGCCACCGGCTGAATAGAATTGCCACCGGCAGTGGGGTGTAGTCACCAGCACAGAATTAACCCATCGGCTGCTGATTCACTGCCGGTCGGCAATATATACTGCCGGTCGGCAAAGAAGGCCTGCAGAACCTGCAACTCACAGCAGCAGAGGACAGAACTTGCATGGCAATACAATTCAAGCATATATGCACCAATCATGTCCCTTATCATTGCTTGTGACTCAAAAGGGCATGTGCCTTGATTCTCGGACCGCCAATCACGCATTTCCATGCATGATGGCCCAAAGAATCAAGTATGCAATTTTCATGTCAAATGAAATGCAAACCAAACAAATGAACCAAGGCCCAATTCCTATCACCAAGTCAAGGAACAAGGCATGCATGCAAGATGCAATGCAACCTAGGCATACAAGCTAAGGATGCAACATGGCATGGCAAGACACTTATGCAAGCATACAAGCAAACATGAGGCCATGCACATGGATGAAAAGATGGACTTATACATGATTTGGGCAGCTCTAATAAGGCCCAAAACAGTGGCCAAAGTGACCAAAATAAGGGACCAAATACACATGCATACATACATATGATCAAAGGCCAACACTTAGGCACAAATTAGACAACCCTCAAGCACACTTGAAAGAGGCAATCATGGACTAATTAGCATGCAACATAAGCTCTGAAAATCATGCAAAGATGGTGTCAAACCAAGCAACAAGATAGGCTAAACATTAGCATGCAAATGGTCCAAGTACTTGAAGCAAGTCAAGGGGACTTGAACCATGGCTAAGCCAACCAAGCCTCGCAAGGCTAAGAGGGCTTAAGACAGGTTCAAGACAGACCTAGACTATGCAAAGGGGGGGGCCTAGATGGCATCTAAGTGGCTCAAATTCAAAAGCATGCGCAATGGCCAAAACATGGAACATGCTACACAAGCTTTCAAAGCATTAAGGAGACATCCAAGGCAAACATATAGGCATGCAAAGGGGACTGAAATGACATGAAGGATGGTTCCAAATCACCAAATCAATGCAAAAATGTCATGCTATACATTCACACACTTAAGG
>NW_021029358.1:0-60177 GCF_004153795.1 Camellia sinensis
CCCTGCACATCTTTCAAAACCATCAGTCACGTCGTCCAAGTCTTAAAGACGGTCAAAAATGAGGTGTCTACACCTACCTTTTGCTTTTTGGCCCTCTTAAGTGCAACATAGCTGTGCCAGCTGTGAAGCACTTGACCCTTCCTCCGAGATTTTGAGCCTTTTGTTTGTCTTCTTAAGGAAGATTTGATCCTTTTGCTTAGCTTCAAGGAGAAGCTTGACCCCTTTAGTCTAGCTTCCTCAAGAAGCTTGACCCTTTTGGTTAAGCTTCTTTAAGAAGCTTTGACCCTCTCTTGAGGCTTCTCCAAGAAGCCTTGTCTCCCTTCCTCTATAAAACAAACATTCACTCTCCATTTGCAAGGGTTAGAAACATTTGGCTAAGATAGATACACCCCACCCTCCATAGCTCTCTTCTTCAAGCTCCAAACCCTAATATTCTTGGCCATTTACACTACACCTCATAGCCTACCACCTCCACCACCCATTCAATCACCCCGGAGCTATTTTTTAGAGGTTGAAGGCTCACCTTCTTGGTCCAGAACTTGCTACTTTGCTGTGCTACAAGGGTAAGTCATCATTTCCCCCATTTTTGCATTATCTTGCTTCGTTACTTAGCCCTATTTGCAAGCATTTTTGGGCTTCATCTTAAACTAAAAAGTGTCTTATTTTGAGCTCGTCTTGAAGTTTAATTAAGGACACTTTTCTGTTTGAGGTCCTCTACCTCCTTGTATGCTCCATCCCTCTTTGTAGGCTTATTTTGCTTTGTATCTTAGCCCTATTTGAAAGCATTTTTGGGTTTCAACATAAACTGAAAAAAGTTTTATTTTGAGCTTATAAACATGTTTTATTAAGGTCACTTTTATTTTTGGGGTCACCTTCCCCTTTGCATGCTTCATTTTCCCATGTTTAGGGCTATGCATTAGTGCATTTGTGTTGGCCTTGATTTGGCCTTTTAGCCACTGAAATCCAATGGATTTTCAGTGGCTTAGATGTGTTTTTGAGCCCTAAAATCAGAGAGGGGTGACCCTCTCACCCCTTGTTCTCTTTACTAGCTTTGTTGGCCTTCCAAAGGATCTCCATTTTGCATGCTTTGAAGTCTCATTTCAGGCCCCATTTGGTGAGTTTTAAGGTCTTCCCTGACTTTGTCCAGAGCCCTTTTGGTCATATTTTGTGTCCCACATGCATGTGTAGAGCAATCCTCCTCAAGGCCTTTCAAAGGGACCTTGCATTGCATGCTTCATTGACCCATTTCAGGCCCTTTTCAGTGAGTTTTAGGGCTGTCATAACTGATTTCCAAAGGTGGTTTTTCCATGTTGCATGTTTATCTTGTATGTGTTGAACAACCCTCTTATTGGCCTCTCAAAGGAGCACCTCATTCTAGCATGTGTTGATTGAGTTTACATGGGTTTTTGGTGTTTATTTGACATGCCATATTTCTATTTTTGGCTGGTTTGGTGGCCTCTCTTGTGCTTCATATACATGTAGTGAAAACCATGCTTACTAGCCTATGTTGCATGTTGTTTTGGCCCTTCATGTTAGCACCTTTTGGCCATGCCCTAAACTGATCTTAGGCATATTTTGGACTGCTTTAGCTCTATTTTTGGGTCTCATGGTCTCATGGTGTTTGTTTTGCATGCTTGTGGTTCAATACACTTACTTAGCTTTGAGTTTCGGGGTCCAATACATGTATATACTGAGGTATTTCCTTGTTTTGGGGCGATTATACAACATATTTCAGAGCTTGTTTGAATGCCATATTGTTATGTTTTATACTCTTTAAATGCGTTTGAGAGTCGGGCTTGTATGCCTCATTTACCGACCATTGAATGAGCTCCATTTCGTTGCATTCCGAGCCATCATTTTAGGCCATTTCCCCACTGTTTTAGACTTGCCTAGGGTCTGTTTGGGGTTGGTTTTTCCATTAGTGCATTGCTTTGGGTACCTCTAGTGTAACGCACTTCACTAGTTTCGGTACCCGGGCCCCTTAGCTTGCATTGTGTGCCATGTTTGCATGATTCAGAATCATTGCGCATCATGTTTCAGAGCTGGAAATTGCATGTTTGTAGGCCATCTTTCATTCCTTGCCATGTTTCGGTAGAGTGGCATTTGATGCCTTAGGGTTGATCCTTTGTATCCGTGCATGTTTGCATGTATTTTGGTTGTCTCATTTTCATCACATGGCCACTGATGCGAGTGTGGCTGAGGTCCACTCATATTGGTGTAAGTCCATCTTGCATTGTGTATGCCATTTCAGTCCGTAGCATTGTGTATGCTAGGTTGCATGTTAGAGCATTGTGCGTGCCATGTTATATCACGCGCATTGTGTATGCCATTTTAGTCCATAGCATTGTGTATGCTAGGTTGCATGTTAGTCGCATTGCGTATGCTATCTCATTTGCATTGTGTTTGGGATAGGAGTTAGCCAAACACGGGAAACGAGGGATATTTCGTACTCAAAGTGACGAAACGTGTCTCAATTCCCGGTCACCGACACTCCGGATTAACCATGATGGAGTCTAAGCCTTGTTGTGTTTATACTTGCATTCATTCCATTGAGTCATGCAATTCAACTTCTCAGCCATCATGCATCGAGATGCGTGATTGGTGGCACGAGGATCGAGGTCTACACTCCCTTGAGCTTGTGCAAGGACGGGGAGAGTGGTCTTGCACACATATGTTGAAAATACCTTGCTTTCTCTCCCTCTTGCCTTTGTTGTAGAAAAACCAGGATCCAGGGGCAGAAAGTGGTCGGTCGACCAGGTTTTCTGGCAGGCCGACCACCACTTTTGGTTTCCACCACAAAGGGTGGTCGGCAGGTGTCTCCCAAGCCAATACATGGTCGGCAGCCTTCCCAAGGTGGAGTTTTAGCCTTCTGGAGCTTTGTGCAAGTTTCTAAAATCAGTTTCAAACAAAGGCGAGACGAGACATCGCGATGGAATTTCCCGACGAGGTGACTCGAGCATGCATGCATCTTTCATCATTCAGAACAGAGCTGAGGCGGTCCATGAATTTGCATGCTAGTTTATTTGCTTTCCTAGTTAATTTGTTAATTAATTAGGATTTTGTAATATTTAATCATTCATTCGGACTGTAATTATTTATTCGGACTGTATTATTTATTTGGACCCTCCGAGCGAGGGCAATGTTGTAATAAGTGTGCGTGAGTGTGATGTATGTCTTCCAACCCCACTTCTTTCTCCATTTTATTTATCAGCTTATGATGGTTAGTTTGGGCATGTTTCAATTAGCATACTTATGATAGCATGTTTGCATTCATTCATCTGTCTTGCATGCACAGGGCTCGGCGCATCATACTAACTGCATTGTATTTCAATTCCGAGTTGAATACTTGTTAGTTGTAGCATTTCACATGCCATCTTTAGAATAGCCGAGCCTATTGTAGTTGCATTCCTGCATGTGTTGCATTAGGCATTTCAGCATAGTTAGGATCATGCATGGATTTCTAACATAGCTTCTGTTTTGGCTTGGAGTACTCGGTAAGTGTTTATGCTTTAGCATCCTTGCATGCATGTGAGTGACTGCCATGATAGCATGCTTACCATGAGGCTATGTGCTTATGTGGTATAACTGCCTGAATACCTGTGGGTGAAGGTTGGATTATCTGAATTGGAATAATGCATTGACTGTGAGTTTTAAGCCCACTAGATAGTGGCAAAACCATCTTTTCTAAGCCCACCCGAGGGTGGCAAAATCTGTATTTTTAGCCTACTTGCGAGTAGCAAACCATTTCAAAAGAAAACATGAGGTATTTTGTTCCAATTCAAGCGATCCAATCTATACTTGTATGCTGTGTGCATCACGTAGTAAATCTAGGCTAATAACCGGAATAAGAACACATAACGTTTTCAAAACTCGATATCATGGTTAGTAGAGGCCGATCTTTGATCGGGCGAGCGGGGGTGCTCATAGCTGACCTTTCCCAATCGTACCCAAGTTCCCGAGCCGAGGCAACTTTGGTGATGACGGACACGTGGCCTTAGGCAAAAGAGTCAGGGTTTCCTAAATTTCCCAAAATAAAATATTTAGATGACAACTCTGTATCTGACAAAGCAGTCCATGTTTAGCACTTCTTTCAAAAAAATCTGTTTTCAAAAACGATTTGCAGAATTTGGACTCTTTGATGATTCATCGGTCTTGTATTGCACTCAGCGAGATTAGACACAAGACCATGACATTTGAGTCCTGAACTGTAGTGAGCCCAAATGAACATAACGGGATTTCCCTCCCGGGACGTTCGGGGACGTCTACAGTTTCTAGCGACTCTGCTGGGGAGTTAGAGAACTTGACTCGAACTCGTGATATCTGGTTTTGACTACACTTGTGTGTTTCTTTGCATTGCATTTGCATTTGTGCGCCTAGGACACCGTGTTTGCCGTATGCTATTCCTGAACGATTTGTGAGAGGCTCGCTTCGAGAAGCGTGCCATAAGGCTGACCGGTTGCGGGCTCTGCTACGACGGGAACAGAAACCCTGGTTTTACCGGGGCACCCTTTTTGACCATTTGACCTGGTGCATATCGGAATCCATAGTGACCATTCCAAAGCTAGGACAGGTTGCTTGCCCGCTTATAGGTTGTTTGAAACCGCTGTGTGCGTAGTGAAACCTTAGCTCCTGACAAAATAGGACATGGAAACCCTACCCCAATCTAGGGGTGTTTTGGCTCTCACTTGCTTGTTATGTGCTTTTAGAGAGCGTCTCTACAGGAATGCATGTATCAGTTTGCAAGTTTGGGACATCAGGCTTGCGGGCACCAGTTCAGTATTTTGGGAATCAGTTATCTGTGGGTATCAGGTTCAGTATTTTCAGCTTATCGACAGTGTGTTGTGATGCCCGACTGTGTGTCATGTATTTATTTTAAACCGTTATGCTGTCCGTTTGTCTGGTTGTTTATTTCCTTATTATTGCTTTATTTATCTTTTTGCTAGGTAGTTTAGCACAATTACTTCAGACCAAGCAGATATTCCCCAAGCACTCTGGACAAGAGGTCGCCGACTCAATCGATCTGAGGATCTAGTCGACGGACAACTAGTGTTCTACTCTCTACCCCCAATTATCAGACGGAGGTCGAGGAAACGCAGTGTATCCGAGCAAAGATTGCCAGATCAGTGGACGTTGAACAGTCAGGTTGAGCTTCCCGAGGTTACTCCAGATTTAGACCTACTGGTAGTTCAGATAGATCAGGGCAGTATGGCAGGAACGAGGAGTTGAGGAAATGATGCGTCAGATGCAGGACACCATGAGAGCCATGCAGCAGGACGCTGTTCGTCGAGATGAATTTGCCAAACAACAGGCCGAGATCATGGCCTAACGGGCAGAGTTAATTGCTAGGCTACAACAACAAATTGGGGCATCTGCTTCACATCAAGCTCCTCCACCACCAGGGGTTCAGACACCCGGGGAAACACCCAATGTCCAGAAAGGTACGGACATTCCAGTAGGGCCTGCTCTGTCCCCAATTTTACCCCAGCTATCCAAAACACCTACCAATCTATCGGACTCTCCCTTCGAGTTCGAGGTTGACCCTACCGCGTTGAAATTGAGCACGCTTGAGAAGTTGTTCATGAAATCCCAAGGGGTGAAGTCTATCCCGAACATTGAGGACGGGTACACCGACGTGGCTGTGACGCTACCAGATAGATTCAAAATGCCACAAATCGACCGCTTTGACAGATCTGGGGATCCCATGGTGCATCTCCGGTTATTCTCAGATATACTACGGCCGATGGGCCTCACCAGACCGTAGAAGCTTTCATTATTCGGCCAAACCCTATCGGCTGTGGCCGCTATCTAGTACGCAAAATTAGAAGACGATGTTAAGCGAAACTGGGATGAGATGGCCGAGGCTTTCATTGCGCAGTACTCCTATAACACACAAATCGAGATTACAACCTGTGATCTTGAGACAACAAGGCAGGAGCCTAAGGAGAGTTTCTTTGAATTCGTAGCCCGGTGGAGGGCAAAGGCCTCGATGATGACCCTAAGGCCCACCGATAAAGACCAAATCCGGATGATTGTGCTCAATCTCCAACCTAAGCTGATGCAGAAAATGATCGTGCTCCCCTTTCCTACCTTTTCAGATCTACATGAGATGGGAGTACAGATTGAAGATGCCTTGAAACAAGGCTTGATTGATAATGACAGAGAGCAACCCAGAAGAACCTTCAACTGTAACAACAATACAAGCACTAGTAATGCCGCAAATGCTAGAGCTTCAGTAGTAAGCATGGTCACCACCAGTCCCCCTCCACGACCCATGGCAGCTACACCTTTGTCTGGCGCGTCCGGAAGCAACACACAAACCACCAAATACCAACCTCGAGGCCAAAGGACCTTCACCCCATTATATAGGCCCCTGTCCAAGGCTCTGGGGGTATTAATCAGGAAAGGGCACTTAAAGCCCTTGGAGCCGAGGCCATTGCCAAATCCACTCCCTCCCTCTCATAACCCAGCAAAATACTGCGCATATCACCAACAACATGGTCACGACACTGACCAATGTTTTAGACTGCGTCACGAGATCCAGGATCTTGTTGACAAGTAGGTGATTGTGCCTCCCGAAAAACCCAATGTCACAACAAACCCTCTCCCACCGCACAACCAAGCTCCACTCTCCAAACGCATTAACTTTATCCAGACTGGGGTCGTATCTTACGATCCTAGCATATATATCACCCCGTCCCACCTACCCAAGCCGGAGGTGTCCTTCCTAACTGCATTGACTTGTGCATGTTGGACATCTCCAGAACCCAACCCGGACCAATGGTGGTGACTATCGAAGACAGAACATGGGAGATTTCAGGGGAGAATGAGATTGTTGAGTCAGAATCTGAGGAATCTAGGAGTATTGCTGAGGAGGTATACAGTCCGAGTGACTACATTCTATCAATAGGCCAGGTTGGGCCAAATGTGGAATTGCCGGCAGGGGCAGAGCTTTGTGTGATACAGGGGGGTAAATCTGGTCAGAGGATGGATGACTTGGCAACTGTGGAAGGAGACTTTGCTAACCTCCAATTTTTCAATGAACAAGATCCAGAGGGCATGGTAGTCAACTGGTCTGATTTTAAGGAGTCAGCAGAGGTCACCGGGTGGCTTGATGACCTACCAGATGTTGTCAACGAAACTCAGTTGGAATGGGGCTCGACAGGGGCAAGAACATCAGTTGTGGCCGGAAGGGCCGGAAATCAGAATGCATCACCAGAAAGCGCCGGTACTAAGAATTTTGCTCAAGATCTGGGCATTTGGAATACAGGAATTATAGAGCAGCCAGCTGTACTGACGCAGTTGGAGCAAAAAGGAATTGAGGAGTTTGAGAGAATCAGAAAAGCCAAGGCCCCCGTGGGGACTGAAAGTACTATGTGTACAAGGATAGAGAATGCTGCGAGTATGTGGACGGAAAGTACTGCGAGTACAATTGTACCAAAGCCGGACAGGTGTCTGTTGGTTGCTGACGGAATGTGGTGGGAAGACGATAATTTATGTCTTGCCCACACGGATGAAGATTGGGGGAGTAACCAGCCAGACGATACCTAGTATATCGACAAAGTCGATCATATGACTAGAAGCGGGCGGTATTTCAAGCCCCCATATCTAGATCAGCCAGAGGTGTTTGAGAAAGATAAGGAGGTGGAGAAACAGAAAGAGAAGCAACTCGAAGAAGAGGCTGTACTGAAGCAGTTGAAAAAGATACAAGCAGACATCTCCATCTGGGGACTGCTTATGGCATCGCGAGTGCATCGACAAGCTGTCTTATCGGCCATGGACAAGGCCAAGCTCTCAATAGACACCACACCCGAACAGCTGGTGGGCTTAGTTTTTCCGGGAGGGGCTACCCCGATGTTGACTTTCTCTGACAAAGAACTACCACCTGAGGGTGCGAACCATAACAAGCCACTCTACATCTCTGTGGAGTGTAGAAACAAATGGATACCCGTGGTGCTTGTTGATACAGGGTCCGTCATCAATGTGTGCCTGGAAAGAACTGCATATGCCATCGGTTTAAAGACCGCGGACTTTGTGCCGACAGCCCAGGTGATTCGGGCATATGATAACACAAGCCGGGAAGTAATGGGGACAGTGAAAATTCAGACCAAGGTTGGGCCGGGACAGCATGAGGTAGACTTTCACGTCTTAGAAGTTCCTGCGACCTTCAATCTACTCTTGGGGCGGCCGTGGCTGCACCAGGTGAAGGTAGTTTCGTCCACCTTACATCAGATAGTGAAATACCCCTATGGGAAGGGAGTAGCCATTGTTTTTGGAAATTCATCGATCCATCCACCGCCAGAGGTGTCTACACCAGTCCTGGAAATTGAGCACGGTATGGAGGATGTGTTCTTATCCGGTTTCACTCTGGCTGAGGCCCGGGTCGTGCAGAACATTTTGGCTGTTAATGAGGGGGTGTATGTCAGTGCTCAATCAGTATACCTCATGAACAAGCTTCAACACATCCCCGGGATGGGATTGGGAAAGAGCGGCCGGAAGGGCGTTGTAGCGTTGGCCGAAGTGCCACACAACCCACATACCTTTAGTTTGGGTTATCTGCCCACCAAAGAGGATTGGGTGAGAAAAGGTAAGGAGATGGCTGGAAGAGCCAGAGAAAAGAAGGTAGGGAAGCCATATGAATTAATGCACCGACCCATCCAGGGTACCCTAAATGGACGCTTTGTCCGGGAGGGGGAGGACTTTCCATTTTGTGGCTTTCTGGAACCATGGTTGAATGCGGAAAGGAAGCGCGTGCCGGGGTTTGAGATCTTCTTTGACCTGTAGTTATCCGGGGATGACGTTGCTGAAGAGCAGACAGACCCATTAACTGAGGCTGAGCAGAGTAAGAAAGTGGAGTTTAAGGACGCCGGAAGTGAAATGGGGATAGCGCTGGCGTGTCTACTTTCAGATCCTCTGATTGAACAGAAGTGCTTGGGGAATAACTTCTCGGTATGCGTGATCGAGAATGAAACGGTTGCGGGTCTACCAGCAAACATTTTGGATGCATCTATCGCACCCTCTCTCATTTGGCAGTATGAAGAGGGATTTTTATCAAGCAGCACCGGGTTAGGTAGTGAGTCGAAATCTGATTCCACCGAGTCTGTTGAGTCGGAATCAGGTTCCAACTCGACTGAGTCTGAGTCCAGTATTCTAGGGGGTGATAACCCGGATACCACAGTCCTGTCCAAGTCGTCTTTTTCTTTCTCTTTTGAGTCTGTTGTAACCGAAGAATCGGACGATTTGGATGTGCTTAATGAGAATGATGTGGCTGTGGTTTTTGAGTACTTTTCTGTGCCCTTGATTTATTGCATTAAGTCAGACTTTCAAAATTTTGATGAAAATGACGAGGAAGAAATTCCTCCGATTTTGCAACGCTTAATTGAACATGAGCAGGAAAGATTTGTTGAACCCTTAATGGATGAAATCATTACTGTGAACATTGGTACTGAGGAGGACCCGCGGCTGGTCCAGATCGGGTCCGCGTTGTCTTCGGAGGAACGTGAGCGCTTAGTCGCTTTATTAAAAGATTTCAAAGATGTTTTCGCGTGGTCCTACGAAGACATGCCTGGAATCGATCCTCAGATTGTACAGTATCGGATCCCTCTTGACCCCGAGACCTGACCCATTAAACAAAAACTCAGAAGGATCCGCCCGGACTGGGCTCTTAAGATTAAGGAAGAGGTCATCAAGCAAATTGACGCAGGTTTCCTGCTGGTATTCGAATACCCAACTTGGCTGGCCAACATCGTTCCGGTGCCGAAGAAGGATGGTAGGATCCGGGTATGCGTGGATTTCAGGGACTTGAATAGAGCTAGTCCGAAGGACGACTTTCCCTTGCCGCATATCGATGAGTTAGTGGGCTTCACAGCGGGGCATGCTTTGCTTTCGTTCATGGATGGCTTTTCGGGCTACAACCAGATCGTGATGGCACTTGAAGACCGAGAAAAGACTGCATTCACCACCCCGTGGGGGACTTATTGCTACAGGGAAATGCCATTTGGGCTGAAGAACGTTGGAGTTACATATCAACGGGCCGCGACCACAATATTGCACGACATGATCCACAAAGAGGTTGAGGTGTATGTAGACGACATGATTGTCAAGTCCAAAGATAGAGAGGGCCACTACACCGCCTTACAAAAATTCTTTCAAAGGATCAGAGAGTTTCGGCTGCGGTTGAATCCCCAGAAATGCACGTTTGGTGTTACAGCAGGGAAGATGCTAGGGTTTCTGATTTGATGGCCGGTCGGCACCTTTAGTGGCTGGTCGGCCATATCTTTTGGCTGAGACCTTTTTATTTGCTTTTGCAGATATTTCTTTGCCAGCTGTGCCAGCTGGTGAGGATAGAATTCATCCTCCACACACGTGTATGGAGGGATTGAACCAAGTCTCTAGCTTGTGCAACAAGCTCGAGACTTGGATTTCTATAAGAGGGGAGGTCCTTCTCCCTTTCCAGAGGTTCTAAAATTTGCATTAGAGACAAGATATCCCTCTCTCTCTATATTTGCACTTGTTTGTGCTTGAAAGTGGTTTTTCTTTACACTGTTGCACTAAAGCACCTAGTGAAACACCAAACTCTTGTTGCTGAGGTACCTGAGGGTTTTGTTTGGACTCAAGAGTTGGTTCTTAGCTCAGAAAAGTTGTTGGAGTTGTTGCTTTGAAGTTGTTCTTCAAGGGTGAGCCTCTAGCCCCTTTAAAGCTTTTGTTTTGAATAAGTCTTTGGCCCTATTTGCATGAGGTTTTAGGCCTAAATTTCAACTGGAAAAAGCTTCATTTTTAAGTATTTGAAATGTTTGTTTGAGGCTTATTTGGTGTTGGGGGTGGTCTACCCCCTTCTGTGCCTTGTTTGGCTTCGTTTTGTGCTATCCTTTTAGGCCTTCGAGATCACCTTCTCTTGGCCTTTTAGCCACTGAATTCCAGAGGAATTTCAGTAGTGGAAAGTGTGTTTTGAGGCCTCAAATAGGAGGGGGTTGTCCCCCATCCTCTTCTCTTGTTTGCCTGTGTTGATGGCTCACCAAAGTAGCATGTTTGTTAAGCTTGTTTTGGCTCCATCTCAGCCTATTTTTGGCCATTATTTAACATGCTTTAACTCTATTTTTGGCTTGTTTGATCATGGGTTGCATGCTCCATGCACTTGTAGTGTAAATCCTCTTTGCTAGCCTCGCATGCCTAATGAGTTAGCTTGCTATTCTAGCATGTGTTGGCTTAGTCTCAGCCCATTTTTGGCATTATTTTGACATTCCATAACTCTGTTTTTGGTTGGTGGAGTCACCTCTTGCTTGGTTTGTGCACTTGTAGTGCAATCTTGCCCATTAGCCTAGTGTACTTGGTGTTTGGGCCCTTCATGCTAGCTTGTCTTGGCTATACTCCATACATATTGAGCTTTTGACGAGTGGCCTCTAATTTGCGAGTAGTCACTTCAGTTTGGGTGTTATAAGCATACTGGGTGATAAAGGCCTCGACTAACTCTTCTCAACTTTGTTTTACCGAGTCCTCTAACTTGGCATACCAAATGGCAGCCACTCCTAACAAAGTTCGTCCGAATAAAGAGAGCTTTTGCAGACGAGTCAAACCCATAGGCTTTAAGACATCAGAAAATAAGCGAATGTGCACCATTGGGTCGTCAAAGCCATCAAACCTATCAATATGTGGCATTTTGAACTGTTCTGGCAACTTTACAACTGTCTCAGTTCTGAAGGGGTCTAACGGGCATGAGTTCATCCTAGTCGCGATAGATTATTTCACAAAGTGGGTTGAGGCCCAATCCTATGCAGTGTTGAAGGCGTCGCACGTTGCAAAGTTTATCAGAAACAACATCATCTGTCATTATGGGGTCCCAAATGAGGTCATTTCAGATAATGGTTCCCACTTCAAGAAGGAAGTGATTGACTTGTTGGAGAAATACAACGTGGCTTTTCATAAGTCATCCACATACCGGCCGCAAACCAATGGAGCGGTTGAGGCCGCCAACAAGAACATCAAGCACATACTGCAAAAGATGGTGGAAACCTATCGGGATTGGCCAGATAAGCTGCCGTTTGCTTTTTGGGGTTACCGGACGTCAATTCGAACTTCTACTGGGGCGACTCCGTATTCATTAGTTTATGGGATGGAGGTCATTCTGCCTATTGAAATTGAGGTTCCGTCTTTGCGAGTACTGGCTGAGTGTTAGATAGCCGAAGCAGATTGGTAGCAGAGCAGATTTGAGGAACTCATGCTCTTTGATGAAAGAAGACTGAAAGCACTATACCATGTTCAAGGTTATCAGCACAGAATTGCTTGGGCTTTCAATAAGAAGGTTAAGTCCAGGAATCTAAAAGAATGAGATTTGGTGCTCAAGGACAACCGAGCTCCCATTCATGACCCTAGGGGCAAGTTCAGACCCAATTGGACTAGTCCTTACATCATTAAGTCTATCTGGACAGGTGGAGCTGTGGTTCTAATGGACCTAGATGGCCTAGAGTTCTCACAGCCGATCAACATGGATAAGTTAAAGAAATATTACCCCTGAGAGGCTCGCTAGGCCGAAAACTCGAAAGGGCGACCTAGGCAAAAGTCAAAGCACAAAAAAATTGAAAATATAAAAACTGAGCTTGCAAGGTTGAAAATCCGCAAAGGGCGGCCTTGGCAAAAGTTAGAGCGTAAAAGGAGAGTGAAAATAATCGAGTGAACCCGAGCCTGAACTACGTAAGGCTTGATTCCCATCTTTGGGATACATAGGCAATGTCATCCTGAAGTTCAGCCATAAACCTTTTCCCGATCAACTTTGTCCATTCGATTATCTCTGCCATCTTTGTCTATTCAGCATTCAAGAGTTCGGTTATGATCTCCGGTGCAGTGCTTTTCAGACTAGGGGCAACTTTCCGTTGCCTTGCAGTGTCGCGGTACTATTCAGACTAGGGGCAACTTTCTAGTTGCTAGGATCCGAGGTTGTGCATCTCAGTGACAGATTTCAGGCGTGTCCAGTTCTGATCCATATCGAAAATGGTTTTGAAAAGTTTTAATAAAAGTGGACTTTGTTCAAAATTAATCTTTTTACAACTTAGACCATTTTTGGACCATAGCGGAAAATTTTCAGTACCCGCAACCTTCAATTTCATTGATTTCAATACAGAGTTCGCCTGCTCTTGCATACAAATTGAAGTCGTTTTTTATTACATTCATAAAGAAAACTTGAAAGTACTAATAAAGCAATAAATCCGGGGCATAGATAAGTCAGGTGTTCTTGCGCCCCCTCCCAGAGCTAGTCGAAGCCTTTGATGCCAAAGTGGGCCCTTCCTGTGCCTACTCATTGAGCCAATCCAAGCACTCATCGGACAAAGTGCAACTGAAAGTGGGAGCGGGGACCAGGAGTTCTCTAGTCCCCCATGCTGTGGCATACCAGGCAAGCTGTGCACCTCGGAGTGGGAATGCAGTAGGGTACTCTATCCTCTTTGGCGGGCAAGTCTGATCATGCCCAAACTGGCGTTGGAACCAGAACGGAAAGTAGAACACACAGTGTGTCATGCCAATCAATTGAATCCCAGGTTGACAGGTCATGTTGTAACTCATTGCCGGCAGATTGAGCCAAGGGCAGCGCCAAACGATGCGGTTTGCAGACAAACTACATATCCAGCTGTACCACCACCCCTCATCCAGGGCATCGACCAGGCGTTGTCGAAAAAAGTAGCCGCGAGCTGAGTATGCTGGGCAAGACTCCACAATCTGTAACTTGTCCATCAACCACACCTGGGGAGGGATGAAAAATGAGAGAATAAAGAATAGAGAGATGTACGATGAGAGAAAAGAAAGAAAAGGGTTTTGTGAGAAAAACCGAGCCTGAGGGCTGAGTGATGTGAGCTATACATATGTGAGATTGGGTGGGAAACATTACCTGCAATAGTAGTGGGCTCCCCGCAAACCTAGCCGTCTCCCTGCAATGAAAATTGTCTAAGCCCATCAATGTCTCAGCCAATGTCATGGCGATGCTGCTCTTGCCCTCTTTCAAACCTTGGGCAACCTCGATCAACCGGACATTGAACCCACCGGAGCCCAGGGCAAGCAAGAAATGAGATAGCAAGCATAGGCAAAGCGCGTGTCGCCGATAGCCTTGCCAATGAGGGTCGCCGCGGCCACCAGCATCAAAAAACCAGCGAACCAAGCTTGGGATGTCCAGCTCCCCATCGTGAACCAATGATCGAGCGTCATGCAAAGTGAGGCCGCACATTCGTCCTAGGGCTTGGACGTGGCCAAATCGGAGTTGAGGCAAGATCTCCTCATTGCGCTCGGATTCCATCAAAGCTTGGAAATCTTCGAAAGTAGGACACATCTCTTGCTCGCTAAAGCTAAAGACGTGTGTTATCGGGTTCTAAAACCTTGCCGCGGCATGGAGGAAAGGAAGATGCAGCGGAGTACGGCCTAGCGTGAATAGTGCATTCAAGCCGAAGCCCCGGAAGTTTAACTTTTCCAAGCCATCAAGAGAAGCAATCCAAGCTGTGAGATTTTGGATGAGGAATGCCTCCATTTTGGTGCAAAACTGAGATGAAATGGATGAACCACGAAGCTGGGACTTTTATAGAGGATAAGGCACTGTTCGGGGGACACGTGTCAATAATTTGGTGGTTGCCAAGCTAGGTGGTCGGCCGACCGCCTTTTCTGGTAGGCTGACCACCCCTTTGGTTTCTAATAAAAAAACTGGTCGGCCAGCTCCCTCTGATGGTCGGCCATGAAGAGAAGTGGGGCTTTGGTCTTGTCCTAGCCTCTAGAAGAAAGTTCCTAGCATTTCCATGCATCGGGAGTGTTGAAGGTGCGAGTTTTCCTCTGTTTCGGATGCGTTCCGTCACTCCGATCGTCCGAAGTGCATTTTGTTTATCGAGTTGTTGTTTGAGTCTTGCTTATTGAGTTGTTGTTTTGCTTATCGAGTTGTTGCTTTGATCATCGAGTTGTTTTGTTTATCAAGTTTTGTTTATCGAGTCATCGAATTTCGTATATTGAGTTGTTACTCTTTGTTTACTCAACGATGTTGTGTCTTGCTTATCGAGTTGTAAACTTGCTAAGGTTTTGTTATTTCTTAGTAAGTTAAGTTGTTTAGTTTGTTAAGTCGTTTCACTACCTGACTTGGATATTTTCAGTGCACAATTCCGTTCAATCTCATTTTCGTGCAAAATGATGTGATGCAATGTTAAGAACATAAAATGCAACACTTTTTCAAAAAGCTGTTTTATCCCATCATGCTTCCTTTGTTACAACATTTTACAACAAGGGTATAAGTTTTACAGAAAATAAAAACTGCCTAATAATGTACAAATGTGCTACAACTACTAGTAAAAAAGGCAAATAAAACAGGAACTATCAGGCACAGGAATAAGAGGCCCTCTTCGTCCTCTTCTGCGGAATAACCTCTACACCATCATCGTCATCGGAATCGGAGTCGCCGTCCTCGGAATCCTCCTCGGCATCATCTCCACTACCGGAACCGGAACCAGAGTCATCCTCTCTGCCAGCGGATGTCTCTGACTGGAGATGTGCAGGCTCCTCCTCCTCGCTGGACTCCTCCTCTACGACAGGTGCTCTGCGTCTGCCTCGGCCGCAAGTCGAACCGCCTCTCCCAGCTCTCCGAGGAGGCCTGGATGGCCCGGCCTATGGCCCAGTATGTAGCGGAGGCATCTGAAAATAAAGAGCGCAATTTGAATACATCAGCCAAAGTATGTATATCAGATGCAGATGCAAGAAAACTACGAGGGGTGGGTGTATGCAGATACAGTACATAAATGTGGTGTGTGCCAGATGTGCTCTACACATAGAGTCAATCAATGCAGTGGAATATTCAAGTTCGGCATGTCATCAGGAGTATGATAATGCAAGAAAACTAAATAGTACCGGGACACCGATGATGGACAACTGCATCTCTCTCCGCAGGACCATGCCCTCGAGTGAGGCTACTAACCCGAGTAACCCCTCCGTATACTCCCTGGTAGGCTGCAGATACAAGTTCAAGTCATCAATGAGTAAATAAATGAGTGCTTGAGTGGTAAACGAAAATCAGTGGATCATACCGGTGGTGAGTCAGGATCACTGACGTATCGGTGATCGGGCATAGGGGGCTCTATCGGAATCGGGTATGAAGTCCCGTATCGCCACCCTGTCAACTCAGTCGGGATAGCTGGCCATCCGGGCTGATGATACGTCGGGGGAATCGGGGGAACCAGTCCAGCCCCACCTTTAGATGTACTGGCCCTGCTGGTAGAAGGGATATCTGTAGCCCGGGCCCGGCTCAATGATGGCATGCCAGCAGGTCTCGTCGTGGGGGTACGAACACCTGTCAATGGAGGCTTCAAGTATGTATGACGGTAGGTCGCGTACTCTCCCTCCTCCAAATGTAGAAGTACATCAGTGCCCAGCATGGCCGACTCAACATCCTGGGGAGTGAGCCCCTCAGTGGACCGCATGTCGACCAGAGGTGCTGCGGCGACACTCTGCTCGGGGTAGCCCATAGTCTGACGCATGAAGCGGTCCCCCAGAAACCAAGCCCTACCAACGGGCCCCTCAAATAAGATCCTGTATCGGGAAGCGGCCCACCCCCCAGCAAGCTGAAATCGGGTATTTCCACCAAAGGGCACCCAGGGCTGCCATGTGATCTGCGGATAACCAATGCATGAGCTGATTAGAAATCATAAATGTGCAAGAGGAATCAGAGATGAAAACATGAAGAACTGAGAGTTCTGAATTACCTCTGCCGGCCACACTGTGTCAAAATACTGCGGCAGGTAGGGCAAAGTCTCTTGGGCCCTCGGCCGGTATTGGCCCTCGAATACAAGTGAGTAAGGGATCGTGAGAGGCATCGCCACCTCGAGCTTTGGGGCTAGCGTCGGAAAGTACGCGAAAACCTAGAGCTGTGAAAAATAAGGCAATAGCCATCAGAATACAGAATGCTGAGTGCAGAACGTGAATGCAGAATGTACAGAGAATGCAGAATGCTGAGAGCAGAATGCAACGTACAGAATGTAAAGTGTGCCGTGCGTGTAGTGTAAAGATAACGAAAAGCAGAAATGTAAATCAAAGAGGGCAGAAAGTACCTCCCAGGCTCTCCAATAACCGCCGACTATGTTCCCCCGTCCGCGGGAGGTCGCACTCATGTAGCAATAGAGGGTAGCCAAGCCGGCGCCACCCCAGTCATACCGACTGACCTGTGATAGGTCTACCCGGGCACTCAACAGATAGAGTCCGACGGTGTTCCCCCTATCGGAGAACAGAGTGGTCCCGAGGAGGAACATCAAAAAACCTCGAGTGTACTGCGCTGTCTCCTCGAGAGTCTCGGGCTCAGTCCCCCTGAAATGTATGGAGAACCAAGTGTACCAGACACTGCCTGATGGTCTGTCAACCGGTGGGCGAGCTCCCAATAGATAGATCCAGGCGGCCTCCCACTCGCCCATGTTCTCGTCATAGGGGATCGACCAACCTCCCACGTCAAGGCCTGTCAGCACAGCGAAGTCGAATGGGGTCATAGTCATGTCCCCGGTAGCTGAGAAATGAAAGGAGTTGGTGGTGTCCCACCATCTCTCTACAAGGGCACCCATCAATGTCCTACTAGCAGGAAAGCGAGATATCCCCGTGCAAAAGGGTCTGAACCCTGCCTGGTCAACCCAATCACGAACGGCCTCCGAGAGCTCTGTGTACCACTCCCTCGCAACAATGGAGCCATATATCCTCGTGTGACACGGGAGGACACCTGCATTCATAATGAACACATGTATTCAATTTGAAAATGAAATGAATAAGTTGCGTGCAAATAAAATGTGTGAGTTGTGTGCAAACCAAATTAGATACAATGCTATGAGCTGTGTGTTCAACATGAAGTATATGAGCTGTGTGTTCAGAATGGAAGTGTATGAGCTGTGTGCAAATACAAGTGTGCGCTGTGTGTTCAACTCAAAATTGGGCTGCGTCTTCAAAAATTCAACAACGGGCTGCGTGTTCAACTTTCAACAAGCGTGGGCTGTGTGTTCATCTCAAAGAATGGGTTGTGTGTTCATCATCAAAGTGTGGGCTGTGTGTTCATCTAAAAGAATGAGCTGTGTGTTCAGACTTCAAAATCAGTGGGCTGTGTGTTCATCTCAAAGTTCGAGCTGTGTGTTCAACGTCAAGTGTTTGGGCTGCGTGTTCGGACTTCAGAAATAGTGGGTTATGTGTTCATCTCAAAGTTTGAGCCGTGTATTCAACATCAAGTGTTTGGGCTGCATGTTCAGACTTCAAAAATAGTGGGCTGTGAGTTCACCTCAAAGTTTGGGCTGTGTGTTCAACTCTCAATAAGTGTGTGCTGTGTGTTCACAATCAACAGTGGGCTATGAGTTCACCTCAAAGTTTGGGCTGTGTGTTCAACTCTCAACAATTGTGTGCTGTGTGTTCATAATCAACAGTGGGCTATGAGTTCACCTCAAAGTTTGGGTTGTGTGTTCAACTCTCAACAAGTGTGTGCTGTGTGTTCACAATCAACAATGAGCTGTGTGTTCAGAAATTCAACAGTTTGGGCTGTGTGTTCAACTCTCAACAAGTGTGTGTTGTGTGTTCACAATCAACAATGAGCTGTGTTGTAACGCCCTCAAAATAATAACATTAAAACCCATCAACTTAGACATGCATTAAGACAAAGAAACCAACCATCTTTCCATTAATCTGAATAGTTCTTACAAAAGTATTACATGTTAACAACAAAAGCGAATGCCCTACGGGCTTACAGCTTTCTAAGTTAACACTTGGATACAAAAAGAGGAGTGCTAACTCAATACATATTAAGCCCTTGGCTTGAATTTACATGTAATACATCAAAAGAAAGCAAATAACAAGCAGTCTGCCTGCCTCTGGCCTTCCAAACTAAGTCCTTGGAGGTGGCATGCTACCAGTACCTGAAAATGATGTCCCATAAAGGGTGAGCCATAGCCTAGTAGAAATACACTAAACCAGCCATGAACAATGACTAAAAGATTAGCAGTTGATAGATGGTCAACACAGATACATCCGCATATATTACATTTCGATTTCATGACATTAAGTCCATGTTACATTTCATTTCCCATGTCTTTTCCAACTTTGAGTTTGAAAACAAGGCTCAACATCTAGCCAAATAACTTAATGAGATTTAGACTCATCTTTAAAACACTTTCGAAATTCATGAGGGATACACATTTTAATGCTGTATCAATAACACATAAACGACTCATACACTTTGCGAAAGATACACATTTCGGTGCTGTATCAACATAACATAGAATCACTTCTATACTTCACAATTGATAACGATATACATTTTAGTGCTATATCAAATCAATTCAAACACTTCCATAATCAACACTTGATACACATTGTAGTGCTGTATCAATGTCACACAAAATCCGGTTTAGAGGTCCATCCTCTATCTTCCCCTAAACCGTAGAGTACATCCCTCATCTCCTCCCACACAACACATGTATATAAACAGAGATCATATAAAATCAATCAATACATAGAATTAATGTATTATTCCAGTTGCTATATTTAATAGCATACTCAATCGATTAGTTTTAGTTTGCCCAATCACCATGCAGTGTCTACAACAATCAAGACTATCCTCCACCGATAGCCCAAAGCAGTTATTTCTATACTGAAAATAAATGCACCAAATGGATATATAATCAACATTTCAACTAGGTGGGCGATGAACGAATCAAACTACACCCTTTAATCCCATACACATCCAATTCCAACATTCTCAATTTAATTCTTCTTTTCTTCAAATTAATTATACCAATTAATTTGTCAATGTAATTAGAGCATTTTCCCTAATTAACATCACAACCCTAAGGTTCCAATTTTCATCAATAAACCAATATTGATCTCATTTCTCTATGCCAAACATGCATATAAGTTTATATAAATAAAACTCTAACTTTTGTAAAATTACACAAAGGCCCAAACTTTCTAAAAATTACCCAACAACCCCCAACTCATCAAAATACTAAAATTCAAAGACAAAACTCATGAGAAGGAGTAGGATATCCCTACGTCGAAGCTAGAGCTCAAACAGGGAAGTTGAAGAAAACTAAAATGCTCCAAACTCAAAGATCCATGGATCAAAATGGAGCCCTCGACGATCCACACACTTTTTACAAAGGCCGGAGGATAGTGAGACACTATAACTAGATCAAACCCTAGAGAGAAGGGAGTTTCTAAAGAGAGGAGCTCTCAAAATATTTATTTAGAAAGTAAAAGAGAGAGAGAGAATGTAAAAAGTGATTTTAAAATGCCCAGCTGCCAACTAATATACGACATTCTCGCTCGAGTGGAGAACAGAACGCTCGAGCGTCAAGAACAAAAAACTAGGTACGTTCGAGCGCAAGAAGGCCCGCTCGAGCGCCAAAACATGAGAATAAAGTACATCCGCTCGAGCGCGAAAACCAGTCCGCTCGAGCGTAGATTTCCCCCTCCCAAAACTTACACCAAAAAGTACTACCCGCTCGAGCGCCAGAGTACCCGCTTGAGCACTACCGCTCGAGTGTAAAGAAACCCGCTTGAGCATAAAAATCACACCTGCAAAAATTTTGCAGGGACACGAAATACTGGGAGTGTGCAATCTCTGCTCGAGCGCAACAAGGCCCGCTCGAACGGAACGACCAAAAATCTGGCAACAAGATTTCAGACCAAGGTTCAACCCACATGTTCGAAACATGCCCAACACATCCTAAAACTCAAACAAATGGAATTAAAGGACGACTTCAAGATAGATATAACTACTAACTCCACGGAACCGAGTCCGAAATACAACAGAACAGTAAAGGGACAACCAGGATCGCTATAACCTCCACCCCTTAAAGAATTTTGTCCCCGAAATTAAATACAAGTTTTTCAAAAACAAGATTGTCTCAATTCCCAACATTATCATAATGCGAATTTTAACAACTCGACCCGTTACCGGTCATCTCATCTCTTTTCAAGAGACAGTTTACAACATTTTCCACAACATGCATTATAGTTATGCATTCCCTGAAATTCCACAAATTTTAATACTACATTCCACAATTCTATATCATATTTAGTATTCATGATATATTTCCATTTCTACAATACATCCAACATATGCAATGTAACATTAAACTTCTATTTTGAGGCAAGTTTCAAAATACTTCCATTAAATCAAAACATAAACCATGTTTTACAACCTAAGATATATTCAATACTCTTAAGGTTCAACAATACAACAAAATATACAATACATGCTCAAACATCCATAAATAGATCAGGATATCTCTCTCGGACCTCCAACTCACGTTCCCAAGTGGCTTCCTCCACTCCGTGATGTTTCCACAAGACTTTTACCAAGGGAATGGTCTTGCCTCGCAAGACTTGATCCCGCATATCCAAGACCCGAGCCGGTCTCTACTCATACGAGGCATCCTCATCAACCTCTAAGTTGGTCCAATCCAATACATGCGATGGATCTGGTTCATACTTCCGAAGCATACTCACATGAAACACGTCATGCACCCCGGACAACTGCGGTGGTAAAGCTAAACGATAAGCGACCTCCCCAATCCTCTCAAGGATCTCAAAGGGACTGATAAACCGAGGGGATAACTTCCCACGCTTCCTAAACCTCATCAAACCTCGCCTAGGTGATATTTTCAAGAAGACGTGATCACCTACCTCAAACGCCAAAGGCCTCCTCCTACGGTCGGCATAACTCTTTTGGCGACTCTGGGTTGTAACAAGCCTTCTACGGATAAGCTCAACTTTCTCCGTCGTCTCCCTAACTAACTCCGGACCCAACAAAGGTGCATCACCCACCTCGGCCCAACACACTGGAGACCTATACGGTCAGCCATACAAGGCCTCAAACGATGCCATACCGATGCTAGACTGAAAACTGTTGTTGTAGGCAAACTCCACCAATGGCAAGTGCCTCTCCCATGTCCCACTAAAGTCAAGGACACAACCCCAGAGCATATCCTCAAGGATCTGAATAGTACGCTCAGACTACCCGTCAGTCTGAGGATGATAAGCCGTACTGAAGGTCAACTTAGTGCCCAAGGAACTCTGCAAACTCTGCGACAACCTAGCAGTAAAACGAGGATCTCTATCTTAGACGATCGTCACTAGGACCCCGTGCAATCTCACTATTTCCCGAATATGCAAGTTGGCGAGATGATCTACTGAATCTCTCACGCGCATAGGAATGAAGTGCGCCGACTTAGTCAACCAGTCTATAACCACCCAAATGGCATCACTACCCCGCTGAGTCCTCGGAAGACCTACAACGAAGTCCATAGTGACATGCTTCCACTTCCACTCGGCAATAGGCAAGGGTTGCAACAAACCCGCTGGCCTCTCATGCTCGGCCTTCACTTGCTGGCAACTAAGGCACTTCGATACAAAAACAGCCACATCTCTCTTCATACCCCGCCACCAAAATTGGCAACCGAAATCCCGATACATTTTAGTGCCTACTAGATGCACCGCAAGGCGTGAATGATGGAACTCTCGGAGTACTTCCTCTTGGCAAGACTCCGGTACAAACAAACGGTCTCGGTATCTCACACTCTGGTCGGGATACACCGTCAAATCCTTCTCAACTTTCCCACTGGAGATCTTCTCTCGGAAGGACTCTACCTCAAGGTCACCTCTCTGTGCCTCTAATACTCGGGTCACAAGTGTAGGCTGCGCAACAACAGAAAACAAGGCCGCAACCTCAACAGATTCGCCCAGAAGCAAATCAAACTCGCCAAGTGCACCCAACATCTCCCATTCCCGGATGGCTATACAAGCTACATCACTAATGGATTTTCTACTAAGGGCATCGGCCATAACATTGGCCTTTCCTGGGTGATAGTGCAACTCAAAATCATAGTCCTCAATGAACTCTATCCATCTCATCTGCCTCAAATTCAAGTCCCTCTACGTAAACAGATACTTCAAACTCTTGTGGTCTGAGAACACCTCGAACCTCTCACCATAAAGGTAGTGCCTCCAAATCTTCAAGGCAAAAATCATTGCTGCTAACTCTAGGTCGCGTGTGGGGTAATTCTTCTCGTGTATTTTCAACTGACGTGAGCCAAAAGCAACCACTTTCCCCTCTTGCATCAACACACAACCCAAACCCTCTCGTGAGGCATCACAATAAACTGCATAACCCAACCCTTTCTCCGGAATAATCAAGACCGGAGCGGTGGTCAATCTAACTTTCAACTCTTGGAACGACTTTTCACAAGTCTCACTCCACACAAACTTGACTCCCTTCCGAGTCAGCCTAGTCAACGGCGAAAGCTAACCTAGCAGAAATCCTTCACAAACGCGGTAATACCCAGCTAATCCCAGAAAAACTGCTGATCTCAAAACACTCTTAGGTTGTACCCAATCTTGCACTGCCTCTACCTTGGAATATCAACAGACACCCCTTCCCCGGATACCACATGGCCTAAGATTTAACCTCTCCTAGCCAGAACTCACACTTCCAAACTTGGCATACAGCCTATGGGCTCTAAGCAACTCAAGCACCACTTCTCAAGTGTTCCTTGTGCTTCTCCTCAGAAGGCGAATAGATAAGAATGTCGTCCACGAAAACGACCACAAATCGATCTAAGAATTCTGGGAAGATCCGGTTTATCAAGTCCATAAAGACTGCCGGTGCATTGGTAAGCCCGAATGGCATCACCAGAAACTCATAATGGCCATACCGAGTACGGAATGCCGTCTTCGGAATATCCTCCTCCCTGACCCTCAACTGGTGGTAACCCGATCTCAAGTCTATCTTAGAGAAACAATGGGTACCCTTCAACTGGTCAAACAGATCATCTATACGGGGCATAAGGTACTTATTCTTGATCGTAGCCCGATTCAACTTCCGGTAGTCCATACAAAGTCTCAAGGCACCATCTTTCTTTTTAGCAAAGAGGGTCGGTGCTCCCCACGGCAAAACACTAGGGCGAACAAAACCCTTATCTAGCAATTCCTGGAGCTAAATCTTCAACTCACTCAACTTGGCTAGGGCAAAACGATAAGGTGCCATAGAAATCGGCGCTGTGCCGGGCACTAAATCAATAGAGAACTCTATCTCTCGGTGAGGTGGCAAACTAACGAGATCCTTGGGAAAAACATCCGAATACTCGCAAACCACCCTCGGCAATACAATCTGGGTCTCATCACACTCACCACTCATAAAGCTAGCAAGTAGACCACTAAGCTTATTCCGCCCTCGCGGATCATACATCGGTGGCAACACACCACCAACCCGATCTCGCAAGAAATGGAAACACTCCCTGCTTAAGGTACAAACTGTGACCCTCTGGCGGTAGCAATCAATAACAGCCCGGTATGACGATAGCCAGTCCATACCCAAAATAACATCAAAACCTTCATTGGCATGACAACAAAAGGAAAAGGAAGCCTATGGTCAACGACCTCTATATCACAACCTCTAACACCTTGTTTCAAGATCAACTCACCACCAACAGGCGATACTACACATATAGGAGATGCTAACTGTGCCAACTCCAATTCCAAAACAGATGCAAATGCAGTAGATACAAAAGAATGAGATGCACCCGTATCAATCAATACACTAGCAACCGAGTTGCAAAACAGAAAGGTACCTCTCACTACTGATGGAGCCGGTACTAGGTCCTGCGCGGTAACAGCATACACGCGCCTTGTAGGCCCCTGATCCAACTGCTCACCCCTCGGAGCAAACGACTGCTGCACTGACTGGGATGACGAAGCTCCCGGATTGGCCGTCGAGGCCTGCACAGACTGAGCTTGCTGAAAACCCTGCGTCTGCCTAGAACCAGACGCACCCGAAGTGGCACTCAACTGTGGGCAAAACCTCTTCAGGTGCCCAGGCTGACCACACTGATAACAAGACAAGGGCTGACCCCTACCCTGACTCTGGCTCTGCGGTCTAGCTTAAGATGAAGCAGTTCTCTGACCTCCTCCCCTCTGTGGGCAAACTGAAGCCTTGTGGCCCAACTGACCACACTTGTAACAGGTGAACTCCCCCTGATTACCTCTCCCCGAGCCTGCACTCGGCACTGGAAAGGTCGACCTAGCAACACCACCCTGAGACTGCTGAGGGTTAGCACCCCTCTGTCTCCTGCCATCACCCTAACCATCTTGGCTCCTCTTAGAGCCTCTCTATCCCACCTCTTCCTACATCATGATCTCCATATGGGTTGCAGCATCAACCAAGCGCCCATAATCTCGGATCATCGAACCTCCAACCCTCATCTTGAGGCCGCGCCTCAACCTCTTCTCGAACTCGATACAGTAGCGTTCCTCGGACGCCACAAGTTCAGGTGCGAACCTGGACAAGCTAGTGAAAACAGCCTCATACTCGGCTACTGAAGAACTCAACTGCGAAAGTTTGCAGAACTGGTCTCTCAGCTTCTCCCTGACTGCTGGAGATAAATACTTCTCCTGAAAAGCCTCCACAAAAGCCTCCCACGTGCCAGCAATACGGCCCCTCGTGTATTTCCACCACTGACCCGCACCCCCTTTAAGCTGGAAGGATGCCAAGGTCACTTTCAACGCTCCGTCCTCGATGCCAAGCATCTCGAACGTCTTGCTCATTTGCTCTAACCACTCGTTAGCCTTCAGTGGCTCCTTCGGATCCCCAATAAACTCGTCCGGGTTAGACCAGAAGAACTCCCTTTTTAAGAAAGAAGGCCCTGCCGCAACAACCTGGGCCTGAACTGGAGCTCGAACCGGATTCTTAGCTCGGAAAATACCCACAGAATCCCTCAAAGCATCGGCTATCCCTCGGGCTAATGCTCCAATAGCCTCCTGACCTACTGGCTTGGCCACATTGGCTTGGCCAACCCCCTCCTGCTGTGCCGGAATATCATCCGGTAAAGGCATTTCCTGCCTATCATGTCTGCCACGTCTGCCACGTCTACCACATCCTCGTCCTAACATCCTAATAAAGGTAACGAAGAGCGTTAGCACATTTATAAATGTGCCAAAATTAAACACTCGCGTACTAATACACGGACAACTGTAATTCACTCCACGTAAGCACATAAATACATAAGCACTTACGAATTTCATTTCCGGATAGTGATAGTCCCGAGGCGTTACTAGAGTTCCGGTTAGAAACAGCATTGATCAAGTGCTTTTCCAACAAGACTCACAGAAACCCAAGGATCCAATCAACATCCTAGAAACTAAATCCCCTACCCAAGTAGTCACATAAACATGTTATCAAATAAACACATAATGTCACACATAAGTCTCTAACAAGCGAGACAAACCCATTGTGATACTAATCACTTCCCACGTACCCAAAGTATTCGAACCTGGTACGCTCTGATACCAAGTTGTACCGCCCTCAAAATAATAACATTAAAACCCATCAACTTAGACATGCATTAAGACAAAGAAACCAACCATCTTTCCATTAATCTGAATAGTTCTTACAAAACTATTACATGTTAACAACAAAAGCGAATGCCCTACGGGCTTACAGCTTTCTAAGTTAACACTTGGATACAAAAAGAGGAGTGCTAACTCAATACATATTAAGCTTTTGGCTTGAATTTACATGTAATACATCAAAAGAAAGCAAATAACAAGCAGTCTGTCTGCCTCTAGCCTCCCAAGCTAAGTCCTTGGAGGTGGCATGCTACCTGTACCTGAAAATGATGTCCCATAAAGAGTGAGCCACAACCCAGTAGAAATACACTAAACAAGCCATGAACAATGACTAAAAGATTAGCAGTTGATAGATGGTCAACACAGATACATCCACATATATCACATTTCGATTTCATGACATTAAGTCCATGTTACATTTCATTTCCCATGTCTTTTCCAACTTTGAGTTTGAAAACAAGGCTCAACACCTAGCCAAATAACTTAATGAGATTTAGACTCATCTTTAAAACACTTTCGAAATTCATGAGGGATACACATTTTAATGCTGTATCAATAACACATAAACCACTCCCACACTTTGCGAAAGATACACATTTCGGTGCTGTATCAACATAACATAGAATCACTTCTATACTTCACAATTGATAACGATATACATTTTAGTGCTATATCAAATCAATTCAAACACTTCCATAATCAACACTTGATACACATTGTAGTGCTGTATCAATGTCACACAAAATCCGGTTTAGAGGTCCATCCCCTATCTTCCCTAAACCGTGGAGTACATCCCCAATCTCCTCCCCACACAACACATGTATATAAACATGGATCATATACAGTCAATCAACACATAGAATTAATGTATTATTCCAGTTGCTATATTCAATAGCATACTCAATCGATTAGTTTTAGTTTGCCTAATCATCATGCAGTGTCTACAACAATCAAGACTATCCTCCACTGATAGCCCAAAGCAGTTATTTCTATACTAAAAATAAATGCACCAAATGGATATATAATCAACATTTCAACCAGGTGAGTGATGAACGAATCAAACTACACCCTTTAATCCCATACACATCCAATTCAAACATTCTCAATTTAATTCTTCTTTTCTTCAAATTAACTATATCAATTAATTTATCAATGTAATTAGAGCATTTCCCCTAATTAACATCACAACCCTAAGGTTCCAATTTTCATCAATAAACCAATATTGATCTCATTTCTCTATGCCAAACATGCATATAAGTTTATATAAACAAAACCCCAACTTTTGTAAAATTACACAAAGGCCCAAACTTTCTAAAAATTACCCAACAACCCCCAACTCATCAAAATACTAAAATTCAAAGACAAAACTCATGAGAAGGAGTAGGATATCCCTACCTCGAAGCCAGAGCTCTAACGGGGAAGTTGAAGAAAATCAAAATGCTCCAAACTCAAAGATCAAAATGGAGCCCTCGACGATCCACACACTTATTACAAAGGCCGGAGGATAGTGAGACACTCTAACTAGATCAAACCCTAGAGAGAAGGGAGTTTCTAGAGAGAGGAGCTCTCAAAATATCTTTTTAGAAAGTAAGAGAGAGAGAGAGAATGTAAAAAGTGATTTTAAAATGCCCAGCTGCCAACTGATATACGACATTCCCGCTCGAGCGGAGAACACAACACTCGAGCATCAAGAACAAAAAACTAGGTACGCTCGAGCGCAAGAAGGCCCGCTCGAGCGCTAAGACACGAGAATAAAGTACATCCGCTCGACCGTAGATTTCCCCCTCCCAGAACTTACACCAAAAAGTACTACCCGCTCGAGCGCCAGAGTACCCGCTCGAGCGCTACCGCTCGAGCGTAAAAATCACACCTGCAGAAGTTTTGCAGGGACACGAAATACTAGGAGTGTGCAATCTCCGCTCGAGCGCAACAAGGCCCGCTCGAGCGGAACGACCAAAAATCTAGCAACAAGATTTCAGACCAAGGTTCAACCCACCTGTTCAAAACATGGCTAACACATCCTAAAACTCAAACAAATGGAATTAAAGGACGGCAACAAGATAGATACAACTACCAACTCCATGGAACCGAGTCGGGAATACAACAGAACAGTAAAGGGACAACCAGGATCGCTATAACCTCCCCCCCTTAAAGAATTTCGCCCCCGAAATTAAATACAAGTTTTTGAAAAACAAGATTTTCTCAATTCCCAACATTATCACAATGCGAATTTTAACAACTCGACCCATTACCGGTCATCCCATCTCTTTTCAAGAGACAGTTTACAACATTTTCCACAACATGCATTATAGTTATGCATTCCCTGAAATTCCACAAATTTCAATACTACATTCCACAATTCTATATCATATTCAGTATTCATGATATATTTCCATTTCTACAATACATCCAACATATGCAATGTTACATTAAACTTCAATTTTGAGGCAAGTTTCAAAATACTTCCATTAAATCAAAACATAAACCATGTTTTACAACCTAAGATATATTCAATACTCTTAAGGTTCAACAATATTACAAAACAACCAAAGCATGGTTACACATCAACAAACATGTCCGGATATTTCTCGCGGACTTCCAACTCACGTTCCCAAGTGGCTTCCTCCACTCCATGATGTTTCCACAAGACTTTTACCAAGGGGATGGTCTTGCCTCGCAAGACTTGATCCTGCCTATCCAAGTTGATCCCGCCTATCCAAGACCCGAACCGGTCTCTCCTCATACGAGGCATCCTCATCTACCTCTAAGTCGGTCCAATCTAACACATGGGACGGATCCGGCTCATACTTCCGAAGCATACTCACATGAAACACGTCATGCACTCCGGACAACTGCGGTGGTAAAGCTAAACGATAAGCGACCTCCCCAATCCTCTCAAGGATCTCAAAGGGACTGATAAACCGAGGGGATAACTTCCCACGCTTCCCAAACCTCATCAAACCTCGCCTAGGTGATATTTTCAAGAAGACGTGATCACCTACCTCAAACGCCAAAGTCCTCCTCCTACGGTCAGCATAACTCTTTTGGCGACTCTGGGCTGTAATAAGCCTTCTACGGATAAGCTCAACTTTCTCCGTCGTCTCCGTAACCAACTTCGGACCCAACAAAGGTGCATCATCCACCTCGGCCCAACACACTGGAGACCTACACGGTCGGCCATACAAGGCCTCAAATGGTGCCATACCGATGCTAGACTGAAAACTATTGTTGTAGGCAAACTTCACCAATGGTAAGTGCCTCTCCCACGTCTCACTAAAGTCAAGGACACAACCCCAGAGCATATCCTCAAGGATCTGAATAGTACGCTCGGACTGCCCGCCAGTCTGAGGATGATAAGCCGTACTGAAGGTCAATTTAGTACCCAAGGCACTCTGCAAACTCTGCCACAACCTAGCAGTAAAATGAGGATCTCTATCTGAGACGATTGTCACTGGGACCCCGTGCAATCTCACTATGTCCCAAATATACAAGTCGGCGAGATGATCTATCGAATCTCTCAGGCGCATAGGAATGAAGTGCACCGACTTAGTCAACCGGTCTACAACCACCCAAATGGCATCACTACCCCGCTGAGTCCTCGGAAGACCTACAACGAAGTCCATAGTGACATGCTCCCACTTCCACTCAGCAATAGGCAAGGGTTGCAACAAACCCGCTGGCCTTTCATGCTCGGCCTTCACTTGCTGGCAAGTAAGGCACTTCGATACGAAAACAGCCACATCTCTCTTCATACCCCGCCACCAAAACTGGCAACCGAAATCCCGATACATCTTAGTGCCTCCCGGATGCACCGCAAGGCATGAATGATGGAACTCTCGGAGTACTTCCTCTCGGCAAGACTCCGGTACAAACAAACGGTCTCGGTATCTCACACTCTGGTCGAGATACACTGTCAAACCCTTCTTAACTTTTCCATTGGAGATCTTCTCTCGGAAGGACTCTACCTCAAGGTCACCTCTCTGTGCCTCTAATACTCGGGTCACAAGTGTAGGCTGCGCAACAACAGAAAATAAGGCTGCAACCTCAACAGATTCGCCCAGAAGCAAATCAAACTCACCAAGTGCACCCAATATCTCCCATTCCTGGATGGCTATACAAGCTACATCACTAATGGATTTCCTACTAAGGGCATCAGCCACAACATTGGTCTTTCCCGGGTGATAGTGCAACTCAAAATCATAGTCCTCAATGAACTCTATCCATCTCCTTTGCCTCAAATTCAAGTCCCTCTGTGCAAACAGATACTTCAAACTCATGTGGTCCGAGAACACCTCGAACCTCGAACCATAAAGGTAGTGCCTCCAAATCTTCAAGGCAAAGATCATTGCTGCTAACTCTAGGTCGTGTGTGGGGTAATTCTTCTCGTGTATTTTCAACTGACGTGAGCTATAAGCTACCACTTTCCCCTCTTGCATCAACACACAACCCAAACCCTCTCGTGAGGCATCACAATAAACTGCATAACCCAACCCTCTCTCCGAAATAATCAAGACCG
The DNA here is from genome assembly GCF_004153795.1 of Camellia sinensis. Lineage (NCBI taxonomy): Eukaryota > Viridiplantae > Streptophyta > Magnoliopsida > Ericales > Theaceae > Camellia > Camellia sinensis. The sequence continues at coordinate 30,884 of NW_021029358.1, forward strand.
GAGCGGTGGTCAATCTAACCTTCAACTCTTGGAACGACTTTTTGCAAGTCTCACTACACACAAACTTGACCCCTTTTCGCGTCAATCTAGTCAACGGCGAAGCTAGCCTGGAGAAATCTTTCACAACCCGACGGTAATACCCAGCTATTCCCAGAAAACTGCGGATCTCAAAAACGCTCTTAGGCTGTGCCCAATCTTGCACTGCCTCTACCTTGGATGTATCAACAGACACCCCTTCCTCGGATACCACATGGCCTAAGAATTTGACCTCTCCTAGCCAGAACTCACACTTCCCAAACTTGGCATACAGCCTATGGGCTCTAAGCAACTCAAGCACCACTCTCAAGTGTTCCTCATGCTCCTCCTTAGAAGAAGAATAGATAAGAATGTCGTCCATGAAAATGACTACAAACCGATCCAAGAATTCCCGGAAGATTCGGTTCATCAAATCCATAAAGACTGCCGGTGCATTGGTAAGCCTGAATGGCATCACCAGAAACTCATAATGGCCATACCGCGTACGGAATGCCGTCTTAGGAATATCCTCCTCCCTGACCCTCAACTGGTGGTAACCCGATCTCAAGTCTATCTTAGAGAAACAACGGGAACCCTTCAATTGGTCAAACAGATCATCTATATGGGGCATAGGGTACTTATTCTTGACCGTAGCCAGATTCAACTTCCGGTAGTCTATACAAAGTCTTATGGCACCATCTTTCTTTTTAGCAAAGAGGGTCGGTGCTCCCCACGGCGAAACACTAGGGCGAACAAAACCTTTATTTAGCAATTCCTAAAGGTGAATCTTCAACTCACTCAACTCGGCTAGGGCAAAACGATAAGGTGCCATAGAAATCGGCGCTGTACCGGGCACTAAATCAATAGAGAACTCTATCTCTCGGTGAGGTGGCAAACTAACGAGATCCTCGGGAAAAACATCCGAATACTCGCAAACCACCCTTGGCAATACAATCTGGGTCTCATCACACTCACCACTCATAAAGCTAGCAAGTAGACCACTAAGCTTATTCCACCCTCGCGGATCATACATCGCTGGCAACACACCACCAACCCGATCCCCCAAGAAATGGAAACACTCCCTACTCAAGGTACAAACTGTGACCCTCTGGCGATAGCAATCAATAACAGCTCGGTATGACGATAGCCAGTCCATACCCAAAATAACATCAAAACCCTTCATGGGCATGACAACAAAAGGAAAAGGAAGCCTATGGTCGGCGACCTCTATATCACAACCTCTAACACCTTGTTTCAAGATGAACTCACCACCAACAGGCGATACTACACATATAGGAGATGCTAACTGTGCCAACTCCAATTCCAAAACAGATGCAAATGCAGCAGATACAAAAGAATGACATGCACCCGTATCAATCAATACACTAGCAACCGAGTTGCAAAATAGAAAGGTACCTCTCACGACTGATGGAGCCGGTACTAGGTCCTGCGTGGTAACAGCATACACACGCCCTGTAGGCCCCTGATCCAACTGCTCACCCCTCAGAGCAAACAACTGCTGCACTGACTGGGATGACAAAGCTCCCAGATTGGCCCTCGAGGCCTGCACAGACTGAGCTAGCTGAAAACCCTGCGTCTGCCTAGAACCAGACGCGCCCGAAGTGGCACTCAACTGTGGGCAAAACCTCTTCAGGTGCACAGGCTGACCACACTGATAACAAGACAAGGGCTGACCCCTGCCCTGACTCTGGCTCTGCGGTCTAGCTGAAGCTGACGCAGCTCTCTGACCTCCTCCCCTCTGTGGGCAAACTGAAGCCTTGTGGCCCAACTGACCACACTTGTAACAGGTGAACTCCCCCTGATTACCTCTCCCCGAGTCTGCACTCGGCACTAGAAAGGTCGACCTAGCAACACCACCGTGAGACTGCTAAGGGTTAGCACCCCTCTGTCTCCTGCCATCACCCGGACCATCTTGGCTCCTCTTGGAGCCTCTCTATCCCTCATCTTCCTGCATCATGATCTCCATATGGGTTGCAGCATCAACCAAGCGCCCATAATCTCGGATCATCGAACCTCCAACCCTCATCTTGAGGCTGCGCCTCAACCCCTTCTCGAACTCGATACAACGTCGTTCCTCGGACGCCACAAGTTCAGGTGCGAACCTGGTCAAGCTAGTGAAAGCAGCCTCATACTCGGCTACTGAAAAACTCAACTGCAAAAGTTGGCAGAACTGGTCTCTCAGCTTCTCCCTGACTGCTGGAGATAAATACTTCTCCTGAAAAGCCTCCACAAAAGCCTCCCACGTGCCAGCAATACGGCCCCTCGTGTATTTCCACCACTGACCCGCACCCCCTTTAAGCTGGAAGGATGCCAAGGTCACTTTCAACGCTCCGTCCTCGATGCGAAGCATCTCGAACGTCTTACTCATTTGCTCTAACCACTCATTAGCCTCCAGTGGCTCCTTCGGATCCCCAATAAACTCGTCCGGGTTAGACCGAAAGAACTCCCTTTTTAAGAAGGAAGGCCCTGCCTCGACAACCTGGGCCTGAACTGGAGCTTAAACCGGATTCTCAGCTCAGAAAATACCCATAGACTCCCTCAAAGCATCGGCTATCCCTCGGGCTAAAGCGCCCATAGCCTCCTGACCTGCTGGCTCGGCCACATTGGCCTGGCCAACCCCCTTCTGCTGTGCCGGATGTCATCCGGTAAAGGCATCTTCTGCTTACCACGTCTGCCACGTCTACCACGTCCTCGTCTTAACATCCTAATAAAGGTAACGAAGAGCGTTAGCACATTCATAAATGTGCCAAAACTAAACACTCGCGTCCTAATACATGGGCAACTGTAATTCACTCCACGTAAGCACATAAACACATAAGCACTTACGAATTTCATTTTCGGATAATGACAGTCCCGAGGCATTACTAGAGTTCCGATTAGAAACAACATTGATCAAGTGCTTTTCCAACAAGACTCACAGAAACCCAAGGATCCAATCAACATCCTAGAAACTAAATCCCATACCCAAGTAGTCACATAAACATGTTATCAAATAAACACATAATGTCACACATAAGTCTCTAACAAGCAAGACAAACCCATTGTGACACTAATCACTACCCACGTACCCAAAGTATTCGAACCCGGTACGCTCTGATACCAAGTTGTAATGCCCTCAAAATAATAACATTAAAACCCATCAACTTAGACATGCATTAAGACAAAGAAACCAACCATCTTTCCATTAATCTGAATAGTTCTTACAAAAGTATTACATGTTAACAACAAAAGCGAATGCCCTACGGGCTTACAGCTTTCCAAGTTAACACTTGGATACAAAAAGAGGAGTGCTAACAAAATACATATTAAGCCTTTGGCTTGAATTTACATGTAATACATCAAAAGAAAGAAAGCAAATAACAAGCAGTATGTCTGCCTTTAGCCTCCCAAGCTAAGTCCTTGGAGGTGGCATGCTACTTGTACCTGAAAATGATGTCCCATAAAGGGTGAGCCACAGCCCAGTAGAAATACACTAAACCAGCCATGAACAATGACTAAAAGATTAGCAGTTGATAGATGGTCAACACAGATACATCCACATATATCACATTTCGATTTCATGACATTAAGTCCATGTTACATTTCATTTCCCATGTCTTTTCCAACTTTGAGTTTGAAAACAAGGCTCAACACCTAGCCAAATAACTTAATGAGATTTAGACTCATCTTTAAAACACTTTCGAAATTCATGAGGGATACATATTTTAATGCTGTATCAATAACACATGAACCACTCCCACACTTTGCGAAAGATACACATTTCGGTGTTGTATCAACATAACATAGAATCACTTCTATACTTCACAATTGATAACGATATACATTTTAGTGCTATATCAAATCAATTCAAACACTTCCATAATCAACACTTGATACACATTGTAGTGCTGTATCAATGTCACACAAAATCCGGTTTAGAGGTCCATCCCCTATCTTCCCCTAAACCGTGGAGTACATCCCCCTTCTCCTCCCACACAACACATATATATAAACATAGATTATATACATTCAATCAATACATAGAATTAATGTATTATTCCTGTTGTTATATTCAATAGCATACTCAATTGATTAGTTTTAGTTTGACTAATCATCATGCAGTGTCTACAACAATCAAGACTATCCTCCACCGATAGTCCAAAGCAGTTATTTCTATACTGAAAATAAATGCACCAAATGGATATATAATCAGCATTTCAACTAGGTGAGCGACGAACGAATCAAACTACACCCTTTAATCCCATACACATCCAATTCCAACATTCTCAATTTAATTCTTCTTTTCTTCAAATTAATTATACCAATAAATTTATCAATGTAATTAGAGCATTTCTCCTAATTAACATCACAACCCTAAGGTTCCAATTTTCATCAATAAACCAATATTGATCTCATTTCTCTATGCCAAACATGCATATAAGTATATATAAACAAAACCCCAACTTTTGTAAAATTACCCAAAGGCCCAAACTTTCTAAAAATTACCCAACAACCCCTAACTCATCAAAATACTAAAATTGAAAGGCAAAACTCATGAGAAGGAGTAGTATATCCCTACGTCGAAGCTAGAGCTCAAACGGGGAAGTTGAAGAAAACCAAAATGCTCCAAACTCAAAGATCCACGGATCAAAATGGAGCCCTCGACGATCCACACACTTTTTACAAAGGCCGGAGGATAGTGATACACTCTAACTAGATCAAACCCTAGAGAGAAGGGAGTTTCTAGAGAGAGGAGCTCTCAAAATATCTTTTTAGAAAGTAAGAGAGAGAATGAGAGAATGTAAAAAGTGATTTTAAAATGCCCAGCTGCCAACTGATATACGACATTCTCGCTCGAGCGGAGAACACAACGCTCGAGCGTCAAGAACAAAAAACTAGGTACGCTCGAGCGCAAGAAGGCCCGCTCGAGCCCCAAGACACGAGGATAAAGTACATCCGCTCGAGCGCGAAAACCAGTCCGCGCGAGCGTAGATTTCTCCCTCCCAGAACTTACACCAAAAAGTACTACCTGCTCGAGCGCCAAAGTACCCGCTCAAGCGCTACCGCTCGAGCGTAAAGAAACCCACTCGAGCGTAAAAATCACACCTACAGAAGTTTTGCAGGGACACGAAATACTAGGAGTGTGCAATCTCCGCTTGAGCGCAACATGGCCCGCTCGAGCGGAACGACCAAAAATCTGGCAACAAGATTTCAGACCAAGGTTCAACCCACCTGTTCGAAACATGCCCAACTCATCCTAAAACTCAAACAAATGGAATTAAAGGACGACAACAAGATAGATACAACTACCAACTCCACGGAATCGAGTCCGGAATACAACAGAACAGTAAAGGGACAACCGGGATTGCTATATGTGTGTTCAGAAATTCAACAACGGGCTGTGTGTTCAACTCTCAACAAGTGTGTGCTATGTGTTCACAATCAGCAATGGGCTGCATGTTCAGAAATTCTACAGTTTGGGCTGCGTGTTCAACTCTCAACAGCTGTGTGCTGTGTGTTCACAATCAATATGTGGGCTGCTTGTTTATAATTTCAAGTGATTAAGTTGTGTGTTTAAGATGCAAACATAATACTGTGTTATAGACTAAGTGTTCAGAATAAGCTGTGTGCTAGAATGAGCAGATAAACATAGCGAAAGCATGAAATGCACGGAAAATGCATAATACATTGCGGAAAACGTAAAAGTGAAGTATATACCTCCCGTGCCTGATGAGAGAGGTGGGACTTCGGCTCTCGCAATATCAGATCCACAGGTGCTCGATCATCAAAATCAGTAAAATGGTAGAAAATAGCCCGAGGAAGGATATGCTCCCGAGGGTGATACCTCTCTCGGGATCGAATGGCCAAACCCTCGTGGGAAAAGACATAATGTCCGGCAGGGAGGACCTCCGCCATAAGGGAAATGACCCGCCATCTCAAGAAATCTGCAAAAAGGAGCAAAAACGAGCAAAATGAGCCAAAATTAGAAAAAGTCAACAAAAGTCAACTCTCGGGAAAGGAAAAAGTCAACAAAAGTCAACTCCCGAGAAAATGTTCCAAATATTGAGACAAACTTACCCTAAGTGGTGAAATTGGAGAAAGAAGCACTGAAATCAAAATTTAATCGGTTCAAAGTGAAGAGAACTGAAAGTTCTCGCGAAACAACTTTGCGTGGGGTGTTGGAAAACGCGTATAGAGTGCAGATCTGAGAGAGAAAATCGTTTAGGAAGGAGGAGAAGGTGATTTCGGATTTGAAGATGTGAGCAAAAAGTGTTTAGGCCGAGTACATTTAAAGAAACAAGTGTGAAAGTACCAAACTGCCTCGGATTTGGGCTAGGTGGTCGGCCGACCACCTTTTCTGGTAGGCCGACCACCCCCCTTTACCAAACCTGGTTAGTGGCCTGCAATAGCCTCCAAACCTGGTCGGTGGTGTTCCCAAGGGGGTCTCCAAGGTCTCTTTGAACTCCCTGCAAATTTTGGTAGTGATCGGAGTCTCCGGCACTCGAGAAAGTACAAGAAAAGTGCACTTTGCGTCGCGAAATCCCTCCGTGGGAACTTCAAATCCAACTTTCGATGCGTGTTTCATCGTTACTCGTCAAGAGCGAGATGTATCCTTTTTGAATATGTTGTGACCCTTCCGAGAGGTAAACCGGAGGCCGCGATTGAGTCGCCCTCATCAAAACTTGCATTTCTTTGCTCGTTGTTTGTGTCAAATATGCATTCGAGTTTGCACTTATCCTGCATTGTTATGCACGTCACTTGCATTCTCATGCACACCACTTGCATTGTTGTGCATGTTTCATTGGTATTGTCATGCCTCCATGTTTAACTTGCGTTGTCACGCACATTTCTTCTTGCATTGCGATGCACTTTCTCATCGGCACCATGTGTGTCTGCGTTCGATATGGCATTGAACATATGTTGTTAACTATGTTGTGCTTGTTAAGTTTGTCTCTTTTGCAGGCACGATATTGTATGTACGGTTGATTTGAGGCTGGTGCGACCAGACGAGCTGCACAGGTATTGTATCTTCTCTGTGTGAGACGTGGCGAGAATTGAATAATTCTCCGCATTCTTGAATTGCATGAAATGTAGTTGTTGCTTTGCATTCTTGCTTAAAACTGTTTCATCTATTGTGAATACTTGCCTCATTACAGCTTACTGCTTTGCATGATCATGAGTTACGTCTGGCTTGGTGCATATCATTTTGCATCTTGCCCCCTGCCTGTGGGCATGCCTGCAGGCACATCTCTTTTGTCTCGCCTGTTTGTCTAAGTCTTCGGCCTTGTCAAAAATGGGTCGTCTCTGGGCTTTGACATTCACTCTCGTCACTTATGACTTCCGAGTTCTGTCAACGAGGGCAATTGTAGACACCCCATTTTTTACTGACCTTAAGACTCAGATGTCACCATTTGAGCGCTCGGTGATGATGCATATTGTGCTCGTTCTGAGGTTTCAGAGTCTCGGTTGTGAACCTTGCCTCCGGACTTCGGGGCTCTTTTGTGCTTTGCCTCGGTTTGTGAACCAAGTCCTGTTTTCTCCGTTTTCTTTTCCCAAAGGGAGGGAGAGGTCTCGTAGATCATATCTCAGTGGCCGTAGGCTACGTTTCGTGGTCGTAGGCCATTTTTCCCGTTTGGAGACCAGTTACCGATTTTCGGAGCCGTCAGCCGTGTGCCTCGGTTCGAGACCGCTTAACTACCTCCGTTTGCCCCGATTTTTGGCACACACCTTGTTTCCTCTCCCTAGAGGGACACTGTAGCCCGAGAGACCACCTTTGTGGTCGTGTGCCACCTCCAGTGCCTAACAGCCTGTTTTTGGGGCTCCGGGCCGCGTGTTTTGGCCCCCGAACCCTCGTTTTGCATCGGTTAGGGTTCACTTTTGGTATGGACCCTATTTTTATTGTTTGGAAGGTGATAGGATGGTGGGAGACCAGCAATTCTTTTGAAAACAATTTTCTCTCTCCTCCAGCCGGTTTTCTTGACAGAAAACTAGTTTTTCTCACTTTTGGATCTTAATTTCTAGTCTCTCACACCACCATTGTGTTGTACTCATCTAGGAGGCCACCAATATGGGTAGGCTGACCAGCTTTTCTTCCTGACCCTTTTGAACCTTGCTAGAAAACTAGTTTTCCTCTCTCTTGGGCCACAATTTCTGGTCTCCCACCATATAGCTGTGTTGTACTCATCTGGCAAGCCACCTTTCTGGTATGGCCGACCAGCATTTCACCTTGACCCTTTTGAACCCTGGTCGGCCGACCAGGGTAAGTGGTCGGCCAACCACTTGAATTGGTCGGCCTACCTTCTGCTTTTTGGCCCTCCTGTGTGCAACACAGCTGTGCCAGCTGTGAAGCACTTGACCCTTCCTCCGAGATTTTGAGCCTTTTGTTTGTCTTCTTAAGAAAGGTTTGATCCTTTTGCTTAGCTTCAAGGAGAATCTTGACCCTTTTGTCAAGCTTCTTGAGGAAGCTTGACCCCTTTGGTCTAGCTTCCTCAAGAAGCTTGACCCTTTTGGTTAAGCTTCTTTGAGAAGCTTTGACTCTCTCTTGAGACTTCTCCAAGAAGCCTTGTCTCTCTTCCTCTATAAAACAAACCTTCCCTCTCCATTTGCAAGGGTTAGAAACATTTGGCTAAGATAGATACACCCCACCCTCCATAGCTCTCTTCTTCAAGCTCCAAACCTTAATATTCTTGGCCATTTACACTACACCTCATAGCCTACCACCTCCACCATCCATTCAATCACCGCAGAGCTGTTTTTCAGAGGTTGAAGGCTCACCTTCTTGGTCTAGAACTTGCTGCTTTGCAGTGCTACAAGGGTAAGTCATCATTTCTCCCATTTTTGCATTATCTTGATTCATTACTTAGCCCTATTTGCAAGCATTTTTGGGTTTCATCTAAAACGAAAAAGTGTCTTATTTTGAGCTCCTCTTGAAGTTTGATTAAGGACACTTTTCTGTTTGACGTCCTCTACCTCCTTGTATGCTCCATCCCTCTTTGTAGGCTTATTTTGCTTTGTATCTTTGCCCTATTTGAAAGCATTTTTGGGTTTCGACATAAACTGAAAAACGTTTTATTTTGAGCTTATAAACATGTTTTATTAAGGTCACTTTTCTTTTTGGGGTCACCTTCCCCTTTGCATGCTTCATTTCCCCATGTTTACGGTTATGCATTAGCGCATTTGTGTTGGCCTTGATTTGGCCTTTTAGCCACTGAAATCCAGTGGATTTTTAGTGGCTTAGATGTGTTTTTGAGCCCTAAAATCAGAGAGGGGTGACCCTCTCACCCTTTGTTCTCTTTACTAGCTTTGTTGGACTTCCAAAGGACCCTCATTTTGCATGCTTTGAAGTCTCATTTCTGCCCCATTTGGTGAGTTTTAAGGTCTACCTTGACTTTGTCCAGAGCCCTTTTGGTCATATTTTGTGTCCCTCATGCATGTGTAGAGCAATCCTCCTCAAGGCCTTTCAAAGGGACCTTTCATTGCATACTTCACTGACCCATTTTAGGCCCTTTTCAGTGAGTTTTAGGGCTATCATAACTGATTTCCAGAGGTGGTTTTTCCATGTTGCATGTCTATCTTGTATGTGTTGAACAACCCTCTTATTGGCCTCTCAAAGGAGCGCCTCTTTCTAGCATGTGTTGACTGAGTTTACAAGGGTTTTTGGGGTTTATTTGACATGACATATTTATGTTTTTGGCTGGTTTGGTGACCTCTCTTGTGCTTCATATACATGTAGTGAAAACTATGCTTACTAGCCTATGTTGCATGTTGTTTTGGCCCTTCATGTTAGTACCTTTTGGCCATGCCATAAATTGATCTTAGGCATATTTTGGACTGCTTTAGCTCTGTTTTTGGGTCTCATGGTCTCATGGTGTTTGTTTTGCATGCTTGTGGTTCAATACACTTGCTTAGCTTTGAGTTTCGGGGTCCAATACATGCATATAATGAGGTATTTCCTTGTTTTGGGGCCATTATACATCATATTTCAGAGCTTGTTTGAATGCCATATTGTCATGTTTTATACTCTTTAAATGCGTTTGAGAGTCAGGCTTGTATGCCTCATTTACCGACCATTGAATGAGCTCCATTTCGTTACATTCCGAGCCATCATTTTAGGCCATTTCCCCACTGTTTCAAACCTGCGTAGGGTCTATTTGGGGTTAGTTTTTCCATTAGTGCATTGCTTTGGGTACCTCTAGTGTAACGCATTTCACTAGTTTCGGTACCCGGGCCCCCTAGCTTGCATTGTGTGCCATGTTTGCATTATTCGGAACCATTGCGCATCATGTTTCAGAGCTGGAAATTGCATGTTTGTAGGCCATCTTTCATCCCTTGCCATGTTTCGGTAGAGTGGCATTTGATGCCTTAGGGTCGATCCTTTGCATCCGTGCATGTTTGCATGTATTTCGGTTGTCTCATTTTCATCACATGGCCACTGATGTGAGTGTGTCTGAGGTCCACTCATATTGGTGTAAGTCCATCTTGCATTGTGTATGCCATTTCAGTCCGTAGCATTGCGTATGCTAGGTTGCATGTTAGAGCATTGTGTATGCCATTTTAGTCCATAGCATTGCGTATGCTAGGTTGCATGTTAGTCGCATTGCGTATGCCATCTCATTTGCATTGTGTTTGGGATAGGAGTTAGCCCAAACACGGGAAACGAGAGACGTTTCATACTCAAAGTGACGAAACGTGTCTCAATTCCCGGTCGCCGACACTTCGAATTAACCATGATGGAGTCTAAGCCTTGTTGTGTTTATACTTGCATTCATTCCATTGAGTCGTGCAATTCGACTTCTCGGCCATCATGCATCGAGATGCGTGATTGGTGGCACGAGGATCGAGGTCTACACTCCCTTGAGCTTGTGCAAGGATGGGGAGAGTGGTCTTGCACACATATGTTGAAAATACCTTGTTTTCTCTCCCTCTTGCCTTTGTTGCAAAAAAACCAAGTGTAGACACCCCATTTTTGACCGTCCTCAAGACTTGGACGTCACCGTTGGAACACTCGGTGATTATCCATGTTTGTGTTCGTCTTGAGTTCCCGGAGGTCTTGGCTACACGCGCCTTGCCTCAAGACCTCTCGATTTGACTGTTTTGTGTTAGGCTTTGCACCAAACACTTGTGTTTTGCCTCTGAGGAGCAGGGAATGGTTTGTTGGCCATTCCCACACATCACCGGCCATGGCTTGAGGCCACTGGCTGTGTTTTGTTGCCACCGGCGAAATGTTTGGCCGGTCGGCACTCTGGATGGTCGGTCGGCCTTTTATTTTGTCAAAATGACATTTTTGGCTGGCCGGCCACTGTTCATCTGCTTTTGCAGATATTTTTATGCCAGTTGTGCTAGCTGGCATACACTTTGCTCCCCTCCATACACGTGTATGGAGGGATCTCCCTCTTGATTATCTTACTTGAGAAGCTTTGCAAGAGGAAAGTTCTATAAAGAGGAGGCTCTTCTCCCTTCTCTAGTTTAGACAACATTTTTCAGAGCTCTGAGTTTTAGGGTTAGGGTTTGTCTATTACCTATCTCTATATCTCTCTTGTGTGTATTTTAGTGTGTGTTTTGTCTTACTTTTGTGCACAAACACCCACCATTACACCTTCTCTTGTTGCTGAGGCATTAGGGGCTTGTTCTTGGAGCTTTTGGACTGGTTTGGACCTAAGGAAGGTGCTGGAGCTCCATTTGTGAAGAAGGTCTTCAAGGGTAAGAACTTACTCCTTTTTACCCCATTTTTGCATAGCTTTTTGGCCCACCTTGCAACCGTTTTTAGACTTTGTGTATAACTAATAAAAGTCTTGTTTTTCATTTCTTTAAATAGTTGCTTAAGGGTGTTTTGAACTTTGAGGTTGTTTGACCCCTCTTAACCCTTGCTAGGCCCTATTTTTGTGCTATTTTGGTTGAGCTCCGGGACCACTTTGTGTGGGCCTCCTCACCACTGAAATCTTGAGGGATTTCAGTGGTGAGGATGGTGCCTTAAGGTCCTAAGAAGGAGAGGGCCACCCCCTCTCATTGTTATCCTTGAAAAGGGCCATTTTTGCCTCATGTGTGAGCACCTAGTTTAGGTTCATGTTGACCATGCCTTAACTGTTATTTGGTAGTATTTTTCCATGTATTACCTCTGTTTCATGTTGTCTTGGACACACCTTGCATGCCTTGCATACATGTCTTGTAGTGCCATATTTTTGCCTTAACATGCTTTAGGTTTTGACCCTTGTTCTAGCATGATTTAGGCTTAGCTTTGTGAAGCTTTTGTACTTGTTTTATCATGTTGAAGTTCTTTTTTTGGTTGCTTTGGTCGACCATGGCATGCTTAGTATAGCCTCTTTGCATTCTTGGCTTGTGAGCCTTAAGTGCATGAACCATGAGCATGCATTACTTACACTGTTTCAGTGGTTTGGAACCACTTACCATGTTATTCCAGTCCTTATAACATGCCTATATGCTTGCATTTGATGCCCCTTCAATGCGTTAAAAGGTTGTTACCTTATGCTCCATGAATGTGCCTCTTTGTATGCTTGCATATTTAGACCACTTAGATGCCATCTAGGTGCATCCTTAGCTTTGTTTAGGTCTGCATTGGACCTGTTTTAAGTCCCCTTAGCCTTGTGAGGCTTGGTTGACTTAGCCATGGTTTAAGCCTCCTTGGCTTGCCTTAAGTACTTGGACCATTATTGCATGCTTTGCTTGTCTTGTTTAAATTGGTTTGGCACCATTATTAACATGATTTCCAGAGTTTACATTGCATGCTAATTGTCCATGTTTAGGCTCTTTTAAGTATGCTTAAAGATTGCTTGTTTGATACTTAAGTGTTGGCCCATCAACATGTACATGTGTGTGTGTGTGTGTGTGTAGGCCCTCATTTCCATAGCATTGGCCACTGTTTTAGGCTTGTTTGAGGGCTGCCTAAATTAGTTTAAGTCCATCCCTTTGCATTTTGTCGCATGCTCACCTTGTGTGTTGTTGCATACTACTGTGTTGTTGCATGATTGAATGAAGTCACATGCTTGCTTGCATGCTTGGACATCCATATTGCGTCTTGCATACTTGTAGGTTGCATTGCTTCATGCCTTACATGCTTCTTTACTTAGGTTGTGTGCCTAACCTACATTACACATTGCATTGCCATGTTGCATACTTAGCCTCCATACCTAGGATGCATTGTGTTGGCATGCATGTTTCACCTCTTGAGTTGAGTATGATAGAGGTGGAGCCCCTTTGTTTGATTATGTGCATTGCATCTCATATCAAAATGCATACTTGGTTCCTTGGGCTATCATGCATGGAAATGCGCGATTGGTGGTCCGAGAATCGAGAATCATATCCCTTTGAGTCATGAATATGATAAGGGGTGTGTTTGGTGCATACATTGCTTGAAATGCATTGCCAAGCTATGTTTTGCCCTCTACTGCTGTCAAAAACAGATTATGCAGGAAGCTTTGGCCGGCCGGCCATCTATACTGCCGGCCGACCAAATATGGATGGCCGAGAGCCCAACAAATGATCGATGACCATTCTCCATGACCGGTGACCAATTCCCTCAACCGGTGGTGTTCTACAGCATTCAGGGAAGTAACCCTGAGATTTGTGCAGTCTTCAGAGAAGGATAACAGTCAAAGTAGAGGCAACTTGTGCATGGTAGTGGCTTTCCGAGCGGAGCCGAGCACGCATTGCATTGGGCCCTCTTCCCGAGGCTGTTTACTGTTTTATTAGGATTATTAATTTGTTAATTAATTAATTGGTCAGTAATATTTAATTAGCTTGTAGGTTAATTAATTTGTATTATTCTTTCGGTCCCTCCGAGTGAGGGCAAATTTGTAATAAGCGTGGGTGCGTGTGTGCATGTCTTCCAACCCCCACTTCTTTCTCCATTTTACTTACCTGCTTTTGATGGTTAGTATTAGGACATGTTTACTTTAGTATACCTTATGCTATGCATGCGTGCATCATTCATTAGTCTTGCATGCACCAGGCTCGGCGCATCATGCTAACTGCATAAAGTATTTCAAACCTAACTTGAATACATGCTATCTGTGCATTCTCACATGCCATCCATAAGTTAGCCGAGCCTATTCTAATGACATTCTGTATGTGATGCATTAGCCATTTTTAACATGAACTAGGATCATGCATGATTACTAACTAGTTTCTTGTTTTGGCTCGGAGTACACTATAAGTATTTATGCTTTAGCATCTCGCATGAGTGTGAATGTTAACATGACAGCATCCTTACCATGTGGCTATGTGCTTACGTGATATTACTGCCTGAATGCCTGTGGGTGAAGGTTGGATTATTTGAGTTGGAACAACTCATTGAAATCCGTGTTTTAGCCTGCTTACGAGTAGCAAATTTCAAACCATTTCCCAAACAAACGGATATGCAATGCTTTGTTCCAAATTAGGCGATCTAGTCTATACTTTTGTGTTGTGCGCATCACATAGTAAGATTAGGCTAATAACCAGAATAGGAACACATAATGCTTTCAAAACAAGATATCACGGTTAGTAGAGGCCGATCTTTGATCGGGCGAGAGGGGGTGCTTATAGCTGACCTTCCCCAATCGTACCCAAGTTCCCGAACTGAGGCAACTTTGGTGATGACGGACACGTGGCCTTTGGCACCAAGTCAGGGTTTCCTAAATTCCCCCAAAATAAAATATTTAGGTGACGACTCTGTATCTGGCAAAGCAATCCATGTTTGGCACTTCTTTTCTAAAAATCTATTTTCTCAAAATGATTTGTCGGATTTGGACTCTTTGGTTCAGATTAAGAACCATGACAATTCGAGAGTCTGAACTGTAGTGAGCCCAATATGAACAGAACGGGACTCATCCTCTCGGGGCGTTCAGGGACGTCTACACCAGGATCTAAGGGCAGAAAGTGGTCGGCTGACGAGGTTTTCTGGCAGGCCGACCACCTTTTTTGGTTTCCACCACAAAGGGTGGTTGGCAGGTGTCTCCCAAGCCAATACCTGGTCTGCAGCCTTCCCATGGTGGAGTTTCAGCCTTCTGGAGCTTTGTGCAAGTTTCTAAAATCAGTTACAAACAAAGGAGAGGCATCGCGATGGAATTTCCCGACGAGGCGACTCGAGCATGCATGCATCTTTCATCATTCGGAACAGAGCTGAGGCAGTCCATGAATTTGCATGCTAGTTTATTTGCTTTCATAGTTAATTTTTTAATTAATTAGGGTTTTGTAATATTTAATCATTCATTCAGACTGTAATTATTTATTCGGACTGTATTATTTATTCGGACCCTCCGAGCGAGGGCAATGTTGTAATAAGTGTGCGTGACTGTGATGTATGTCATCCAACTCCACTTCTTTCTCCCTTTTATTTACCAGCTTATGATGGTTAGTTTAGGATATGTTTCAATTAACATACTTATGATAGCATGTTTGCATTCATTCATCTGTCTTGCATGCACCGGGCTCGGCGTATCATACTAACTGCATTGTATTTCAATTCCGAGTTGAATACTTGTTAGTTGTAGCATTTCACATGCCATCTTTAGAATAGCCGAGCCTATTGTAGTTGTATTCCTGCATGTGTTGCATTAGGCATTTTAACATAGCTAGGATAATGCATGGATTTCTAACATTGTTTCTGTTTTGGCTTGGAGTACACGGTAAGTGTTTATGCTTTAGCATCATTGCATGTGTGTGAGTGACTGCCATGATAGCATGCTTACCATGAGGCTATGTGCTTATGTGGTATAACTGCCTGAATGCCTGTGGGTGAAGGTTAGATTATCTGAATTGGAATAATGCATTGACTGTGAGTTTTAAGCCCACTAGATAGTGGCAAAATCATCTTTTCTAAGCCCACCCGAGGGTGGCAAAATTTGCATTTTTAGCCTACTTGCAAGTAGCAAACCGTTTCAAAAGCAAATATGAGGTGTTTTGTTCCAATTCAGGCGATCCAATCTATACTTGTATGCTGTGTGCATCACGTAGTAAATCTAGGCTAATAACCGAAATAAGAACACATAACGTTTTCAAAACTCGATATCATGGTTAGTAAAGGCCGATCTTTGATCGGGCGAGCGGGGATGCTCATAGTTGACCTTCCCCAATCGTACCCAAGTTCCCGAGCCGAGGCAACTTTGGTGATAACGGACATGTAGCCTTAGGCAAACGAGTCAGGGTTTCCTAAATTTCCCATATTAAAATATTTAGGTGGCAACTCTGTATCTGGCAAAGCAGTCCATGTTTGGCACTTCTTTCAAAAAAATCTATTTTCAAAAATAATTTGCCGGATTTGGACTCTTTGATGATTCATCGGTCTTGCATTGCACTCTGCGAGATTAGATACAGGACCGTGACATTTGAGTCCTGAACTGTAGTGAGCCCAAATGAACAGAACGGGATTTCCCTCCTGGGACGTTCGGGGACGTCTACACACCCTGTTTTCAAACAGGTGAAACACCGTGGGCTTGTATTTGCTAAGTGCCTTGGTGACTCTTCTTCGAGTTTAGTTTTATGATTGGGGTGGAGCTGGCCTCACCACATTATACGGATATATGAGTTCTTCCTCCCGTCTGTGAGGGAACCTGGTTAGAGGCTACTGGCGAGCTTGGGAGGTACACTTCCCAGTTCCCTCTTCACACATTATATTTTCTGCTCAGCATTTCTTACTTTACATCCGTTCAACACATGTGCTTTCTGCTTTGCACTTTCTGCATCTATTTATATTGTGTGCTTTCTCCTTTACACTTTCTGCATCTGTTTATACTGTGTTGATTACATACCTCAGCATTCTCCCTACAGCTATGGGTGTACGCATACTTCCCGACTCTTGCCCCAGAGCCTATAGATGAGATTCCATTGATAGTCCCCTTTTCTCGGGTATACGACGGCCAGCTTTGCCGTAGGACTCGTGAGCCCTTCATGTTTTTCCGCCAATACTTCGATACGGTAGCGGCGCATGAGGTAACTCGAAACACAGTCATTTTTGCTTTACAGCTATTTTGATTCATACATTAGCAACTGACAGCGACTAATAACCTGTTTACTTTCCATTTCAGATCACATGGCAGCCCTGGGCCACGATAACGACGGAGCTTCAAGCCCAGTACAATGTGGCTTGGGGCATTTCCCGCTATCATATTCTACTTAAGGGCCTGATTTTCTGAGCTTGGTTCCTAGGCGAGCGCTTCGTGCACCAGACCATGGGCTTGTCTGCTCCATTTATATCGATGGCACCGCCAGTGTTCATGAGAGCGACAAACAAGCTATATGTCGAAGAGGTGATCCAGTTCATGGTAGGCTTGAAGGTAAAGTATTTCCGTGTAGAGGGAAACTATGCTGCCTTTATCCAGACATACTTGATGCCGCCTATGATCGGTGTTCGTGGGGGTGAGGGAGTGAGAGCTCCTGCTGCGAGAGCGAGACGTAGAGCGACTCGGGCGAGCATAGCCCGTGGTAGAGGGGCTTCCCAGGCGAGGCAGGGGACTGGGTGGCCAGAGCTACCTATTGCACTCACATGTTGGTGGTATACTAGGGAGGCCTATCAGATCCCGATTGATCCCGCAACAATTGGGCATAGATGCACCAGAGCCCAAGAGGCACCTCTGGTATGTACCACATTTTTAGTTTTCCCATCTCTTTCTGATATTTGTTTGTTCTGGACATTAATCATTTCCAATGCATTTACAAGCACCTCCAGGATATACCGAGGATTTGCTTGAGCTACTAGCCTCATTTGAGGGCATGATATTGAGGAGGGAGGCAGTGCTCGGCTTCCATGGCATTCAGGTAATTTCTTCAGTTTTCTTAAATTCCAGTCATCAAATTTCCATTGACACACTGAAACTGACATGTGAACTTCCCCACACTGCACTGATACATTGCATCTGAAATATTGCACTTCCATACTGTATTCATACTCTGCTCATGACTTCAGCATATACTCATTATGCCCCATACTTGCATCTGATATGTATACTATGGCTGACATATGACAACTGTCTTTTCAGGTCTCATCCATACCGGGTGCGCCAGTAGAAGCAGCACCAGGACCAACAGTGCCTCCTCTAGCAGCAGGGAGAGAGAGATAGGCTCCAGCATGCAGCCGAGGTCGAGCTAAGGGTGCCCAAGCTAAGAGTGGTCCTTCCGAGCCTATTTTAGATGATGACGACACTGAGATTAGTGAGGCTGAGGAGGCAGCGAGTCAGAATTCAGAGTCATCAGAGAGTGAAGATGGTGACACCGGCTTGGGTTCTGAGAGTGGGGGTGCTGATGCTGAGGGGGCTCCGAGGCGAAGAGCGGAGACAACTCCAGTTCAAACTCCGATTTTGGTTCAGAAAGTGGCACTGATGGAGACAGTGTTGCAGAGTCCTCTCCTCCGAAGAAGAGGACAAAGGGCTTCTAGATCCTAAGATGACTGGTGCTAATCTTTATATTTTTTCTTAGTTTCTTTTGGTTTATAGTGTTAGCACATTGTACAACTTCAGACATGTTTTATTTTCTTTAAAAACTTGTACTGTACCTTTTGTAAAAACAACCATGATCAAAATGAAAACCAAGCTTTTTTAAAAAAAAAAAGAGTGTTGTATTTTGCATCATGAGCACTGCATTGCATGAAAAATGAGATTGAATTTGATAATGAAAACCGAATAGTTGTATTGTCACAATAGTTTGAATCAGGTAACGAACTGACCAACAACTGACATACAAACAAAGCCCTATACAACTCGATAAGCAAAACAACTCGGTAAACAACAAATACAACTCCATAAACTTGTTCAAAAAAAAGAAACAAAAATGACTCAACACAAGACCTCAAGACACACAAACAGCAGAGCAAAACACATGCATCCAACATTATTCTTTACAAAGGAGGACAACAGGTATGAGAGGAAGGCTGTCGACCATAAGTGGTGAATGCCGACCACATACTGGCCATGAGGGGTGGCCTGCCGGCCATCTATACCTCTTGTCGGCCATCAATGATGCCTTGCCAGCCATCAATGTGCAGGACCTCCACATTGTTGACACCTGGTTTCCACTCATTGCCTTATCTTCCACAAAAGGCTGAGCTTCGTGATTTCTTCATTTCAATTGCAAATTCTTCACAAATGGAGCCATTTTTTGCCGAAAAACTCTCCGATTGGATTGCAACTTTGGATGGCTTGGAAAAGGTGAATTTTTGGGGTTTCAGCATAAATGCACTATTCCCTCTGAGTCGTTCTCCACTTTGTTTTCCATTCCTTCATGCCGTGGCTAGATGTTGGAACCCGATCACGCACATCTTTAGTTTCGGGGGACAAAAGATATGCTCGACAGTCGAAGAATTTCAAACGCTAATGAAATTCCGACATGATGAGGAAATTCTGCCTCAGTCCCGTTTTGGTCACATCCAAGCTTTGGGAAGGACATGTGGGCTCACTTTACACGATGCCTGATCCTTGGTTCGCAACGGAGAGCTGAATATCCCCAGTTTGATTCATATTTTCTCCTTGGCATATTTTCTCCTTGCCCTTAGTTTTGGTGGGTCTATCATTCGATTGATTGAAGTAGCCTAAGGTTTGAAAGAGGGCAAGAGCTGTATGGGCTTGGTACTAGCCGAGACTTTGATGGGTCTAGACGCCTTTCATCGGCCAGAGACAACCAAATTTGCAAGAAGTCCACTACTTCTTTAGGTAATGTTTCCCACCATTTCTAATGTGTGTTTCTCACATCACTCGGCACTCATGCACTGTTTTTATCTCAAAGCCCTTGTCTCACTTTTTTCCTTAACACACACATCTCTATTCTTTAATCTCTATTTTCTTTCATCCCTCTCCAAATATGGCTCATGGACAGGTTGAAGGTAGTGGATTCTTGTCTCGCATATTCTGGACGGGGCTATTTCTTTCGCCAATGGCTAGTGGATTTCTCGAACGAGGGGTGGTGGTGCCATTGGATGTGTAATAGGTTTGCTGTTGACATTGCCCCTGGTTTGATTTGCCTGAGATGAGCTACAACATGATTTGACAACCTGGCATTCAGCTGATTGGCTTGACACACTGTGTATTCTACTTTCCGCTCCTGTTCAAGCATCAGTTTGGACACGACCAAACTTGCCTAAAAGAAGGGGTAGAGTACCCGACTTCATTTCCAATCCGAGGTTCACAATTGGCTAGATATCCCGCTGCTTAGAGGACGAGAGAGCTTCTGGCTCTTGCCCCTAGTTTTAACTGTGCACTTTCTGGCGAGTGCCTTACTTGGCTTGAAGATAAGACACAATCTGGGCCCACTTTAACATCAGAAGCTTCCACAAGCATAAATAGGGGACGCAGGAACACCTGACTCATCTATGCCCTAAGTTTATTGCTTTGATCTTACTTTTCAAGTTTTCTTTTTGAATGTAATAAAAATAGCTTTAATTTGTATCAAGAGTTGGAAAACTTTGTATTGAAATCAATGAAATTGAAGTTGTGGGCACTGAAAATTGTCCTTTTGGTCCAAAAATGGTCTAAGTTGTAAAAAGAATAATTTGAACAAAAATCAACTTTTATTAAAACTTTTCAAAACCATTTTCGATAAGAATCACAACTTTACACACATGGAATCTATCCTCGAGACGTACAACCCCGAATCCAAAAATGGAAAATTGGCCCCTTGATTGAATAGCACTGCTCAGCACTGTAGTTAGCCCTTCTCACAGAGTAAGGATCACAACCGAACTTTCAAATAACGAACAGGCAAAGATGTCTTGATCAAACACATGGACACAGTTGATTTGGAGGTGTTTACAGCCAAGCTTCAGAATGAAATTGCCTACGTATCCCGAAGATGGGAATCAGGCCTTACGTAGTTTGGTTCGGGTTCACTCAAGTATAAACTCTCTCATTTTACACTCTAACTTTTGCCAAGGCCACTCTTTCTGGGTTTTCAACCTTACGAGCTCAGTTTTGCTTTTTTCCAATTTTCTGTGCTCTAACTTTTGCCTAGGTCGCCCTTTCGGGTTTTCAGCCTAGTGAGCCTCTTAGGGGTAATATTTCTTCAACTTGTCCATGTTGATCGGTTAGGAAAATTCTAGGCCATCCAGGTCCATGAGAATAACAGCTCCACCCAACCAAATAGTTTTGATAGTGTAAGGACCAGTCCAATTAGGTCTGAATTTGCCCCTAGGGTGATGGATGGGAGCTCGGTTGTCTTTCAATACCAAATCCTCTTCCTTAAGATTCTGAGACTTAACTTTCTTGTTAAAAGCCCTAGCAATCCTCCATTGATATCCTTGAACATGGTACAGTGCTTTCAGCCTTCTCTCATCAAACAATATCAGTTCTTCGAACCTGCTCTGCTGCCAGTCTACTTCTGCTATCTGGCACACAGCCATAACCCACAACGACGGAACCTCAATTTTAATTGGCAGAATAGCTTCCATTCCATAAACAAGAGAGTACGGAGTTGTCCCAGTAAATGTCTGAATTAAAGTTCTGTAGCCCTAGAGAGCAAATGGCAATTTGTCTAGCTAGACCCTATAGGTCTCAACCATTTTCTCCAAAATGTGCTTGATGTTCTTGTTGGTGGCCTCAACAGCTCCATTGGTTTGCGGGCGATATGTAGATGACTTATGAAAAGTCACGTTGTATTTCTACAACAAGTCGATCACTTCTTTCTTGAAATGGGAGCCATTGTCTGAAATGATTTCATTCAGGACTCCATAACGGGAAATGATGTTGTTTCAGATGAACTTAGTCACATGCGCTGCTTTCAACACTGCATAAAACTGAGATTCCACCCACTTTGTAAAATAGTCAATTGCCACTAGAATGCACTCATGCCTATTTGACCCTTTCGGCGTAACTGCCTCAATGACGTCAATTCCCCAGACTGAGAAAGACCATGGTGAAGTCATGTTGTACAGCTTCGATGGCGGGATATTCATGCAATTTGCATGGATTTGGCATTTGTTGCATCGCCGAACAAAACCAATACAATCCTCCACCATGGTAGACCAGTAGTAACCTTACCTAAGAATCTTCCGAGCTAACATTACTTCACTCATGTGTGCTCTACACTCTCATCCATAGATGGCCTCCATTAGACGCTTCGATTCCTCTGTGTCGACACATAACTTGTGCATTCCCAGATGACCCCTCTTATACAACTTACCCCCGCAGATGATAAATTGAACTGCCATCCGCCGTATTACCTTTTTATCTTTGGTATTTGCCCCTAGTGGATAAACCTCATTTTCCAAGAAGTTCTAAATATCATAATATCAGGGATTTTGATCTTGCGCTTCATCTATTGCGGCGATAGTCTCATAGGCTGGCGTATATCTTTGTTCAATGATAATCGGACACATCCGGACTACAAACAGGATGTCTATCATAGAAGATAGAGTTGATAAAGCGTTAGCGAACCTGTTGTTCTCTCTTAGTAGATGAGTGAAGGTTAGCTTCTCAAACCTAGGAATCAGAACATCTAGGGTCTGGTGATAAATCTTCATCTTTTCTTCTTTAACCTTCCAGTCTCCATTTGCTTGAGACACAACTAGGTTCAAGTCCCCGATGACATCCAACCTTTTTGCCCCTAGTTCCAGGGCGACTCCAAACCAGTGATACACAGCTCGTATTCTTCTTCATTGTTGGATACCTTGAATTGGAGTTTGAGGCTAAGGGTATATGGGAATTGTCGGGTGCTATTAGCAACACCCATATCCCATAACCGTATTGATTAGACGCTCCATCAAAGTACATTGTCCAAATCTTTCCCTCGATTTGCAAAATAGCTTTATCTGGGAGTAGGTATTTTACCGCTTCATCCTCTTCCACTAGGTGATCCGCCAGGAACTCAACTACTGCTCTCCCCATGACAGACTTGCGAGTGATATATTTCAGATCAAATTCAGACAGAAGAAGCAACCAACGGGCTAGCCTACCCGTAAGCGCTAGTTTCTCAAAAAGATATTTGATGGGATCTAATCTCGAAACCGGAATCACGGAGTGAGCTAACAAGTAGTGCCTTAACTTTTGTTAGCCCATACCAAGGCTAGGCAAGCCTTCTCTGGCGTGGTGTAACGGGCCTCATAGACCAGCATTTTCTTGCTCAACTAGCAGATGGCTTTCTCCACCCTATCCTCAGATTCTTGAGCAAGCATGCATCCCATGGTTGTGTCCTTTACTGACAGATACAGAATCAAGGGCTTCCCTGGCTTTGGTGGCAATAACACAGGTAGGCTTTTTAGGTACTGCTTGATCTGCTCGAAAGTGAATTGACATCAGTCATCCCATTCGAATTTTTTTCCTTTCTTCAAGAGACCAAATAATGGTTCACATGTCAAGGTTAATTTTGAAATAAACCATCGATGGGATGCATAGATGGACCATAATGAAAAAAAAAAAATCAATCTATGAAGATATAAAATTATAGAAATCTGAAATTACCAACTAATGCACATCAAACAAACATAGACTGAATTTCCAAAACTTGACATGGCAAAGTCTAAACTTTAAACCCCACGTCACCAACCTTTGCTCTTATTCTGGTCTTTTTTGGATCTTGCAAGCTCCACATATTTTCCTCCAACATCGAACAACTACAAGAAAAGGAATCACAACCCAAGTAGGATTTGAAATGATATAATAAATATAATAGTAATACAAGCTGGCCGCAAACTTATCACCTTCCAAGTAAGAAGTCAAATAATACATTCCAAGTCCACAGAGATAATACATAGAAATACCCAATTAAAGTATGTAACTGTATGGCTTCCTTGTGGCAATTACAACAAAATGGTTCTTTAATGACAAAATCACTTCGTCTCCAATAGTGAAATTTTCGTCACCAAATTGATCTGTGATGAAATAATTTCGTCACCACATTCATCGTCCATTAGTTGTCGCTAAAAGTACCTGTTGGCGAAATTTTATTTTGTTGCCTATTATTGGTATTTGGTGAGAAACATTTTGTCGCTCAATGTTAAATATTTTGTCACCTCTAACGTCCATTTTAATTTAGTGACAAAATACTGAACAGATGTGATGAAATTATTTATTGGGATTAGAAAGTTTTAGTGACATGGAGGGATATTTGAAATTTATATATATATTTTTCAATAAACAATCCCTATGTATTTTAATAATATATTCAATAAAATATCTAATACAAATCAATATAAAATTAAACTGTTCGTTTTCATAAAATAACACAAGCAAAATACATGTCTCATAATATTAAGAAATTAATATATAGCATCCAAACTATAACATCTATTCTAGTAAAATCAAAAATTACGACAACAAAATCAAAATAATATAGTTGTGCAGTTTTAAATAAGATGTTTCAAGTATAAATCCATTACAATAATATATATAACTAAAACCTATTCATTGCATTAATTAGCACACAACATATGTCCCAGGACAATATCATGCTTTTGATGACATATCAACATAAGTGGAAGATTAAATCGTGGCACATTTAATAAACATAATCCCATGACAACATAGTCAAAATGATGTGTTTGGTAGTCATTAACAAAAAGCAAAAACTAACACTATGATGCGATACGTGTCTATAATATCAACAAAATATCTTGCAATGCAAGTTAACCAATTCGTTCATCTCCAAATCTACCATTAAAGAGGGCAGGGGGGGGGGAGGAGAAGAAAGGTTAGGTAATCATTCTAAATATGTTTAACATGCAACCTAGAAGAGAAAAAATAAAATGTCAAGTAAATTTCAAAACCAAAAATTTACCGTGCTTGTTCCGTAAATTTTTTACACTCTACATTAGTTCCTCTCAAAGTGTTCATGATGTTTTCCAGGCTTTTTAACAAGTTTTACAAGATTCTTACTCCCTAACGGGCATAGTTTTCAAGCCTAAATGTTTTCAATCGAGAGTCTATGATCGTTCTGTAAGTTTTTCACAACTATGTGATCCCTCCCAAGGTGTTCATGATAATTCTAGACGCTTTTCATGCCTACATTACGATTTTGGTCCCTTGATGGCTTATTTTCAATGCCTAAGTGTTTGGAAATTTTTAAATTTTCAAAAAAGTAGTTTTTTTTAAATTGGGAGTCACGTGCTTGTTCTATAAGTTTTCACAGTTTAATCAGTTTCCTCGTCGATGTGTTCATGATGTTTTCTCAACGGCCCTGTTGTTCCATATTTTCAAGCATTTTGTCCCTCATGGCCTAGTTTAAGCTTAAGTGTTGGCAAAATACATAATTCAAAGTAGTTTCAACTATTAGTCACATGCTTGTTCCAATGGAGTCAATGTGCTTGATCGAATTGTCTACAACTTATGTTGGTTCTTCTTGAGGTGTTTGTGATGTTTCTGAGCCTTTTCATGCCTATTTCAAGCTGCATCTCCCACCCTTCCCAAGACGTATTTGTGAACTAAGTGTTGGAATAAGTGCAAAATCTCAAAAGTAAGTTTTCAAATCTAGAGCCGCTGCTTGTTTCATAAGTTTGCACAACTTATGTTGCTATTTTCAAGGTGTTTGTGAGTTTCCTCGGGGTCTTTACAATACATATTTCACTATTCTCTCGGGACTGCTTTTGTGCCTAAATGTCGAAGTAGTTTTTTTTCTATCCTAGTTGAAAAAAGAAATTTCAACTAAATTAACAATATAAACATAATATACTAACCAAAGAAAGCTTGTCCCATCAGATCTGAACTTCCCACTCTCAAAATTTCCTATGATACCTTTCGCCTCCAAAACACTCTATGAATACTTTGTATCTTCTGCTTTGTTTCTTCCTAGCTTTGAAACCTTTACATTTGTTCATTTTGATGTGCTATTTGCATCTCAAGGCGTTGAGTATAATCACTATTTTCAATAGGTGCAACAGTAGTCTTTCATAGAAAGAAGAAGGCCTCAGTTGAGTCCTTTTCCAACATCACTTGACCTTGGCTTGAAGCCCTTGCCAACAACTCCTCTGAGGTCAAGGGGATCGGCACCAGTCTGCGAGAGGTGTTATGCTTGCGTTTTATCATTTGTTCCCTGTTTAATTTGAATAAATCGAACAGTTATTAATTATTTTACCCTAAAAAAGAAAACTGAAATAATTTTATCAAAATATAATATGCATTGCCTTGTACCAATATAATTAGCTTGGCTCTCTGATGAAATCCATTCATGCGTGTCCGAATTATAGTGGTATAGACTTGTTAAAATTCACCAAATTGGCACTTTTCCATTCACAATTATTTTATTCATTTGTTTTTTAACGTTATTTCAATATTTAAATACAAAGCTACTAATCCAAATAAAATAAAATAGCAAGAATGCACCTGTAGACAACCCCATTTTTGAACCGCCATTAAGGGATTGGGCACCACTGATGTTTTTGCTTGGCGGAGAAAGGTGTGCAGGCAAATGTTCAGATTTCTTCGGCAAGGAGAGAGCAAATCCTTCAAAACCACTTTGTTCAAGGGTTTGGAGTTAAAGAAGAGAGGAAAGGAGAAGGAGAAAACTAGTTTTGGAAGAGTTCGGGCATGAATCCGGGTAGAAGCGAGTCGAGCAGCCTCGCATGATGCGGGCTTTTATCTATCTGTACACTTGCAGTTTAGCTATGGGGCCACCACCATCAGAAAAGGCTTACTTCCGGGGCGTCATTTTGGCACTCAAAGATCTCCCTAGAGCCAGCCGCGTGGGGGAGATATGATCAGTTGAAAGTCGGGCCATCAATCCCGGTTGGATTCGAATCTGCGCGGCTCACGAAAAAGGGCATAAAACTTTTTCGCACAGGAGGAATTTTAATGCAAGGTTTGCGCCATTGGAAAGCTAACTTCTAGGTTCAATTGGGACACGCAACCGGCCATTTTTTGACCTACCGGCCATCCACCGCCTATATTTATCCGGCCGGCATTTATTGTGCCGACCGGCACTTTATTGTGCTGACCGGCAATTTTTTTTCTAGGCCGACGACCTTCCGGAGCATTCTGCAGATTGAGTGGATTCCAGCTGGGTGCCAGCCTGGAATGCACAGATCGAATCCCCACGCACATGTGTGTTGTTTTGCAACACTTGTGAGCTTTGACCCCCTAACCTTTCTAGAAGCTTTGAACCCTTTGGCCAAGCTTCTCCAAGAAGCTGGGCCAGCTGTTTAGCTTCCTTAAAAGCCTTGCACCCCTTGAACCCCTTTGACCCTTTCCCTTACTTAGCTTGTAAGTAAGTGCTTTCCTTGCCAATATATAAGCACCTCTCCTCTCCTTTGTTGAGGTTAGAGGATTTGAAGCAAAAAAAACCAGAGATATAACCACAATATGATCTGATATACATCATACAACCCTCCCATCTCTCTCCATATCTCTCTCATTCACCATCATAGCTCCTTGTTCTTGGTGCCATTTCTTCATCAACTCATAGCACATGCATCCCACGCCCATTCCAGCAGCTTGAGGCTGTCTCTCAGAGGTTAAAAGCTCCCAAACTCGTCAGAAGGTTTGCTAAAGTTGGTTCTACAGGGTGAGTCCGCATTTTCCCTCTTTGTCATTTTTTTGGCCTATATCTTAGCTTCCTTGTCTTACACCTTTTGGGCCTCCGACCCCAAACTTCAAAATCATCATATTTGAGGTCCTCTTCATGTTTGATTGAGGACCCCTTGCTGTTTGAGGACAGTAGCTAGCACTTCCTTCATTGCCCTTCTTAATGCCATTATTTTGCATGATTCTTTTTAGGCCTATGTGTGATCTGTTTTCGAGCCTGCGGTAACTGAAAATAGGCTTTATTTTGAGCCCCTCTTCAACATGAGAAGGGCTCAACACTGTTTGGGAGCTTCCATTGTTGTACCTTCTTTATATCCCTCTTTTGGTCCCCATTTTTTGTATGTCTTGGCAGCCCCTGATGTGCTGTTTTTGGACCTTTGCTCCGAACTAAAAGTGGCTTTAATTTTGACCTCCTGAACATGTTTTTTATAAAGGGTATTTTTCTTGTTTGGTGAATGTTTTGTTAATACCTCATGTTATAGCCACTTTTGAGCCTCATTTTTTGCATTGGCATTTCTAATATTTTGTATACTGTTTTTGGGCTACCAAAACTGTAAATAGTCTTAATTTTGGGTCCCTCTTTCAAATTGTTGAAGGACCCTAACCTGTTTGGGCCACACCTATGAGTTTCTTTTTAATCTCATGTTTAGGGCCATTTCTTGCATGCTAGTTTTGCCCTATCTTGGTTTTCTGTTTGACCATGTTTTGTTAAACTAGTAAAATGCTAATTTGGGGCTTCTTTGCTTCTTTCTTAGCATTCCATGTCCATATTGTGCATGTTTGGCATAGCTTATAGCATTTCGGGTTGCTAAATTCGCAATTTCGGGACTATTTCCATGCATTTGTGTCATTTCCTCATTTCGGGACTGTTTTCACCCATTTTTAGTGCTGAAATTCTATTAGAATGAATTGCTGTTTCCATTCTATGTCCATTTGTATTGCGTATGCCATGCCTCGGTTTGCGTGCCCGGGGTGGCGCACTCATTTCGAGGCACTTCATTTTCAATCCACGGCCCCTCCTCATGTGGAGTGTTGGCTGAGGCTCTCTCATGTTAGTATAAGCCCAGTTGCATTCTATATGCCACTTTAGCCATTGATTGGCAATATGCATTGCCTCGCGTTTGCGTGCCCGTGTGCAGCGCATTTCGAGCGACTTCAATTTTCAATCTTATGGCCTCCTATGTGAGTGTGGCCGAGTCCCACTTGGTATTGTTTGTAAGCCCATCTTGCATTGTGTATGGCATGTTTCAATACGTTGTGCATGTTATTTTTGTAGCATTGGTGGTGCCTGTAGTATATTGCATGTTTTGTATGTTTGCTTGCATGCTTAGGTCGCAATGTGCATTGTTGGCATGCTCGCCTCTTGACCACCATGATTGAGAGTTTGGGTCCCATTGTATGTTTGTGTGCATTGCATTTGACATTGAATGCATACTTGACTCTTTGGGCCATCAATGCATCGAAATGCCGTGATTGGTGCCCGAGGGTGCGGGGCCATGTTCCCTTGAGTCCAATTACATGATTAGGGGAGTGTGTCCATGCAATACATGTGCCTGAAATCCTATGCCATATGCTGTCATTCTCTGTGGCTGTCAACAGACTGTCTTCTGCAGGAGCTTCTGCCGACCGGCAAGAATTTAGTGCCGACCGGCACTTTTTTGAAATGCGGTGACCCAATAAACAGTCGATGGAAAGTTGTGAACTGCCGGTGGGAATTTTCCCCTAGCTCGGTGGTGCTCTGGCAGCATGCAAGGAACCTGTCCTGGAGTTTTTTGGCAAATTTTCAGAGAGACAGGGCAGTATAAACAGAGGTGGCAGTGTTATGGTAAAGATTAAAAGAAACAATAAGAA
>NW_021029358.1:61785-105954 GCF_004153795.1 Camellia sinensis
TCATTGAAAAGAGATTTTGAAAATTTAAAGATGAAGGATATGGAATTGTTGAAGGATTATTTTTCTAGGGTTATGGAACTTGTAAACCAAATGAAAATTTATGGGGATAATATTACTAATCAAAGAGTTGTTGAGAAATTGATAAGTTTGCCAGAGAAATACAATCCTATAGTTATTTTCATTGAAGAAACTAAAGATCTTGCTGATTTGAGTATTGAAGAATTGATGGGTTCAATTAAAGCATTTGAGCAAAGGTTGAGTAGGCAATCTGAAAAGTCAATTGAAAGTGCCTTTCAATCCAAGCTCAATGTTAGTACCTCTAATTCCCAAGGAAGAGGAAGAGGAAGAGGAGGAGGAAGAAATGCAACTGGAAGAGTAAGAAATGCAAGAGGAAGAGGAAGGTCTAATTTTCAAAGAAAGGAAAATGAAGAGTCCACTCAACAAAAGTGTGGAATTTGCAACCGAAGCAATCATGTTGATAAAGATTGTTGGTTTCGAGGAAAGTCAAAATGTTACAATTGCAACAAATTTGGGCATGTCAAGAAGGATTGCCAAGTCAATAGCACTCAACAAGCTAATTTTTTTGAGGAGCAAGAAAGTGAAGGGCACATGTTCTATGCTTGTCACAAGGCATCGGATCAAACCAAGGATGTATGGTTTCTCGATAGCGGATGTAGCAATCACATGACAGGAGACAGGAGATGAGAGCATTTTTGTGAAAATGAATGCTTCCTCCAGTTCTCAAGTAAAAATGGGGAATGGTGCCTTAGTCCAAACAAAAGGAAAAGGTACTATTGCTATAGAAACCAAGATGGGTACAAGATTCATTTCCGATGTTCTCTTAGTTCCAGACTTAGAGCAAAATTTGCTAAGTGTTGGACAACTTATGGAGCGTGGATATCTTGTTCACTTTGAAGACGATTTTTGCAAAATTTTTGACAAAGGGGGGAAAAGCCAAGTTGTAGCACAAATCAAGATGGAGAAGAATAGAAGTTTTCCTCTCATTTTTCGGTATAGCAAAAATGCGGCTTTGAAGATGGATGTGATTGATAATTCATGGCTTTGGCATAGAAGATTTGGGCACTTGAATTTTCAAAGCTTGAAGCATCTACAACAAAACAATATGGTTTTTGGGTTGCCAACCATTCATGAAGTGCAACATATTTGTGAAGGTTGTGCACTTGGAAAGCATCACCGGGAGTCATTTCCAAAGGAGAAAGCATGGAGAGCTAAAGCACCATTGGAGCTTGTCCATACCGATAAATACTTCATTATCTTTGTTGATGATTTTACTAGAATGACTTGGGTGTATTTCATGAGACAAAAGAGTGAAGTTTTCTCTATCTTCAAGAAATTTCAAAATCTTGTTGAAAGACAAAGTGGTTGTTTGATGAAAGTATTGAGAAGTGATAGAGGCAGAGAATACAACTCAAATGAGTTTATGAAATTTTGTGAAGATATTGGAATGGAAAGGCAATTGACTGTTGGGTACACTCCACAACAAAATGGTGTGGCGGAAAGAAAGAATAGAACCATAGAGGAGATGTCCAAGTCTATGCTACATGAGAAGGGGCTACCCAAAACTTTTTGGGGTGAGGCCGTGTATACAGCAGTTTACTTGATGAATAGATGTCCTACAAAAGCTCTTAAGGACAAAACTCCATTTGAAGCTTGGAGTGGAAGGAAACCATCGGTGAATCACTTGAAGGTGTTTGGTTCCATTTGTTATGCTCATGTTCCAAAAGAAGTGAGGCACAAGCTTGATGAAAATAGTAAGAAATGCATCTTTGTGGGTTATAGCTCAAAATCCAAAGGCTATAGTGTCACGACCCCAAACCGCCCCTAGTAGTTTGGTGCCGTTGTAATACCCCTGTCCCGTAATATGTTAATTGGTCCTTAATAAGATGTGATTATGTGTTTGTTATGGTTTTGTATGCCATTATGTGAAAATATGTGGTTTTGAATTTCTATCTGTTCACCGTAGGAATATCTGTTTGATTTTACCACTTCGGAAATTAAATTGGAGGCCTTATCGGTTTGATTTGGAAGTTGACGCTCGAGCGGGGAGCTATGTAGACAGGCAGTCCGCTCGAGCGGCCGAGTTCATGCTCGAGCTGGAATTGAAGGCAACCAGTACTTTTGCAGACCTAAGGGTCCGCTCGAGCGGGGGAAGTCCACGCTCGAGCGGGGACCCTATTTTCTGAAATCCTATTTTTGCATTTTGTGTTCTGTTTTCCGTTCTCTTTCACTTGCAAGCATTCTTAGGCTTATGTTAAGCATTGTAAATGAGCTAATGAGATAAGAATAAAGCCTAAAAGAGGAATATGTGAATTAAGGAACGGATTGAATTGTTAATGACCCCTTTTGTGTTCATGGAATGTGTAGGGTCACTCTCCAGGGCGAATCCACAAGCCAATCACTGTGAGTAATATCAATATTTGAAAGCTTGCGAATGTCCAATTGTTTAATCCCTTTTAAGCTTTATGAATTGCTAATTGGGTTTGTGGACGTAAGTCTGATATGGATGAATGAATGGACCAAAGGTCGTTTTGAAATGAATGATTGGACCAAAGGTCGTTTTGATGTGAATGAATGGACCAAAGGTCGTTTTGAAATGAATGAATGGACCAAAGGTCATTTTGATATAAATGAATGGACCAAAGGTCGTCCTGATATAAATGAATGGACCAAAGGTCGTCCTGATATAAATGAATGGACCAAAGGTCGTCCTGATATAAATGAATGGACCAAAGGTCGTCCTGATATAAATGAATGGACCAAAGGTCGTCCTGATATAAATGAATGGACCAAAGGTCGTCCTGATATAAATGAATGGACCAAAGGTCGTCCTGATATAAATGAATGGACCAAAGGTCGTCCTGATATAAATGAATGGACCAAAGGTCGTCCTGATATAAATGAATGGACCAAAGGTCGTCCTGATATAAATGAATGGACCAAAGGTCGTCCTGATATAAATGAATGGACCAAAGGTCGTCCTGATATAAATGAATGGACCAAAGGTCGTCCTGATATAAATGAATGGACCAAAGGTCGTCCTGATATAAATGAATGGACCAAAGGTCGTCCTGATATAAATGAATGGACCAAAGGTCGTCCTGATATAAATGAATGGACCAAAGGTCGTCCTGATATAAATGAATGGACCAAAGGTCGTCCTGATATAAATGAATGGACCAAAGGTCGTCCTGATATAAATGAATGGACCAAAGGTCGTCCTGATATAAATGAATGGACCAAAGGTCGTCCTGATATAAATGAATGGACCAAAGGTCGTCCTGATATAAATGAATGGACCAAAGGTCGTCCTGATATAAATGAATGGACCAAAGGTCGTCCTGATATAAATGAATGGACCAAAGGTCGTCCTGATATAAATGAATGGACCAAAGGTCGTCCTGATATAAATGAATGGACCAAAGGTCGTCCTGATATAAATGAATGGACCAAAGGTCGTCCTGATATAAATGAATGGACCAAAGGTCGTCCTGATATAAATGAATGGACCAAAGGTCGTCCTGATATAAATGAATGGACCAAAGGTCGTCCTGATATAAATGAATGGACCAAAGGTCGTCCTGATATAAATGAATGGACCAAAGGTCGTCCTGATATAAATGAATGGACCAAAGGTCGTCCTGATATAAATGAATGGACCAAAGGTCGTCCTGATATAAATGAATGGACCAAAGGTCGTCCTGATATAAATGAATGGACCAAAGGTCGTCCTGATATAAATGAATGGACCAAAGGTCGTCCTGATATAAATGAATGGACCAAAGGTCGTCCTGATATAAATGAATGGACCAAAGGTCGTCCTGATATAAATGAATGGACCAAAGGTCGTCCTGATATAAATGAATGGACCAAAGGTCGTCCTGATATAAATGAATGGACCAAAGGTCGTCCTGATATAAATGAATGGACCAAAGGTCGTCCTGATATAAATGAATGGACCAAAGGTCGTCCTGATATAAATGAATGGACCAAAGGTCGTCCTGATATAAATGAATGGACCAAAGGTCGTCCTGATATAAATGAATGGACCAAAGGTCGTCCTGATATAAATGAATGGACCAAAGGTCGTCCTGATATAAATGAATGGACCAAAGGTCGTCCTGATATAAATGAATGGACCAAAGGTCGTCCTGATATAAATGAATGGACCAAAGGTCGTCCTGATATAAATGAATGGACCAAAGGTCGTCCTGATATAAATGAATGGACCAAAGGTCGTCCTGATATAAATGAATGGACCAAAGGTCGTCCTGATATAAATGAATGGACCAAAGGTCGTCCTGATATAAATGAATGGACCAAAGGTCGTCCTGATATAAATGAATGGACCAAAGGTCGTCCTGATATAAATGAATGGACCAAAGGTCGTCCTGATATAAATGAATGGACCAAAGGTCGTCCTGATATAAATGAATGGACCAAAGGTCGTCCTGATATAAATGAATGGACCAAAGGTCGTCCTGATATAAATGAATGGACCAAAGGTCGTCCTGATATAAATGAATGGACCAAAGGTCGTCCTGATATAAATGAATGGACCAAAGGTCGTCCTGATATAAATGAATGGACCAAAGGTCGTCCTGATATAAATGAATGGACCAAAGGTCGTCCTGATATAAATGAATGGACCAAAGGTCGTCCTGATATAAATGAATGGACCAAAGGTCGTCCTGATATAAATGAATGGACCAAAGGTCGTCCTGATATAAATGAATGGACCAAAGGTCGTCCTGATATAAATGAATGGACCAAAGGTCGTCCTGATATAAATGAATGGACCAAAGGTCGTCCTGATATAAATGAATGGACCAAAGGTCGTCCTGATATAAATGAATGGACCAAAGGTCGTCCTGATATAAATGAATGGACCAAAGGTCGTCCTGATATAAATGAATGGACCAAAGGTCGTCCTGATATAAATGAATGGACCAAAGGTCGTCCTGATATAAATGAATGGACCAAAGGTCGTCCTGATATAAATGAATGGACCAAAGGTCGTCCTGATATAAATGAATGGACCAAAGGTCGTCCTGATATAAATGAATGGACCAAAGGTCGTCCTGATATAAATGAATGGACCAAAGGTCGTCCTGATATAAATGAATGGACCAAAGGTCGTCCTGATATAAATGAATGGACCAAAGGTCGTCCTGATATAAATGAATGGACCAAAGGTCGTCCTGATATAAATGAATGGACCAAAGGTCGTCCTGATATAAATGAATGGACCAAAGGTCGTCCTGATATAAATGAATGGACCAAAGGTCGTCCTGATATAAATGAATGGACCAAAGGTCGTCCTGATATAAATGAATGGACCAAAGGTCGTCCTGATATAAATGAATGGACCAAAGGTCGTCCTGATATAAATGAATGGACCAAAGGTCGTCCTGATATAAATGAATGGACCAAAGGTCGTCCTGATATAAATGAATGGACCAAAGGTCGTCCTGATATAAATGAATGGACCAAAGGTCGTCCTGATATAAATGAATGGACCAAAGGTCGTCCTGATATAAATGAATGGACCAAAGGTCGTCCTGATATAAATGAATGGACCAAAGGTCGTCCTGATATAAATGAATGGACCAAAGGTCGTCCTGATATAAATGAATGGACCAAAGGTCGTCCTGATATAAATGAATGGACCAAAGGTCGTCCTGATATAAATGAATGGACCAAAGGTCGTCCTGATATAAATGAATGGACCAAAGGTCGTCCTGATATAAATGAATGGACCAAAGGTCGTCCTGATATAAATGAATGGACCAAAGGTCGTCCTGATATAAATGAATGGACCAAAGGTCGTCCTGATATAAATGAATGGACCAAAGGTCGTCCTGATATAAATGAATGGACCAAAGGTCGTCCTGATATAAATGAATGGACCAAAGGTCGTCCTGATATAAATGAATGGACCAAAGGTCGTCCTGATATAAATGAATGGACCAAAGGTCGTCCTGATATAAATGAATGGACCAAAGGTCGTCCTGATATAAATGAATGGACCAAAGGTCGTCCTGATATAAATGAATGGACCAAAGGTCGTCCTGATATAAATGAATGGACCAAAGGTCGTCCTGATATAAATGAATGGACCAAAGGTCGTCCTGATATAAATGAATGGACCAAAGGTCGTCCTGATATAAATGAATGGACCAAAGGTCGTCCTGATATAAATGAATGGACCAAAGGTCGTCCTGATATAAATGAATGGACCAAAGGTCGTCCTGATATAAATGAATGGACCAAAGGTCGTCCTGATATAAATGAATGGACCAAAGGTCGTCCTGATATAAATGAATGGACCAAAGGTCGTCCTGATATAAATGAATGGACCAAAGGTCGTCCTGATATAAATGAATGGACCAAAGGTCGTCCTGATATAAATGAATGGACCAAAGGTCGTCCTGATATAAATGAATGGACCAAAGGTCGTCCTGATATAAATGAATGGACCAAAGGTCGTCCTGATATAAATGAATGGACCAAAGGTCGTCCTGATATAAATGAATGGACCAAAGGTCGTCCTGATATAAATGAATGGACCAAAGGTCGTCCTGATATAAATGAATGGACCAAAGGTCGTCCTGATATAAATGAATGGACCAAAGGTCGTCCTGATATAAATGAATGGACCAAAGGTCGTCCTGATATAAATGAATGGACCAAAGGTCGTCCTGATATAAATGAATGGACCAAAGGTCGTCCTGATATAAATGAATGGACCAAAGGTCGTCCTGATATAAATGAATGGACCAAAGGTCGTCCTGATATAAATGAATGGACCAAAGGTCGTCCTGATATAAATGAATGGACCAAAGGTCGTCCTGATATAAATGAATGGACCAAAGGTCGTCCTGATATAAATGAATGGACCAAAGGTCGTCCTGATATAAATGAATGGACCAAAGGTCGTCCTGATATAAATGAATGGACCAAAGGTCGTCCTGATATAAATGAATGGACCAAAGGTCGTCCTGATATAAATGAATGGACCAAAGGTCGTCCTGATATAAATGAATGGACCAAAGGTCGTCCTGATATAAATGAATGGACCAAAGGTCGTCCTGATATAAATGAATGGACCAAAGGTCGTCCTGATATAAATGAATGGACCAAAGGTCGTCCTGATATAAATGAATGGACCAAAGGTCGTCCTGATATAAATGAATGGACCAAAGGTCGTCCTGATATAAATGAATGGACCAAAGGTCGTCCTGATATAAATGAATGGACCAAAGGTCGTCCTGATATAAATGAATGGACCAAAGGTCGTCCTGATATAAATGAATGGACCAAAGGTCGTCCTGATATAAATGAATGGACCAAAGGTCGTCCTGATATAAAT
Organism: Camellia sinensis; assembly: GCF_004153795.1. Classification (NCBI taxonomy): domain Eukaryota; kingdom Viridiplantae; phylum Streptophyta; class Magnoliopsida; order Ericales; family Theaceae; genus Camellia; species Camellia sinensis. The sequence continues at coordinate 69,176 of NW_021029358.1, forward strand.
GAATGGACCAAAGGTCGTCCTGATATAAATGAATGGACCAAAGGTCGTCCTGATATAAATGAATGGACCAAAGGTCGTCCTGATATAAATGAATGGACCAAAGGTCGTCCTGATATAAATGAATGGACCAAAGGTCGTCCTGATATAAATGAATGGACCAAAGGTCGTCCTGATATAAATGAATGGACCAAAGGTCGTCCTGATATAAATGAATGGACCAAAGGTCGTCCTGATATAAATGAATGGACCAAAGGTCGTCCTGATATAAATGAATGGACCAAAGGTCGTCCTGATATAAATGAATGGACCAAAGGTCGTCCTGATATAAATGAATGGACCAAAGGTCGTCCTGATATAAATGAATGGACCAAAGGTCGTCCTGATATAAATGAATGGACCAAAGGTCGTCCTGATATAAATGAATGGACCAAAGGTCGTCCTGATATAAATGAATGGACCAAAGGTCGTCCTGATATAAATGAATGGACCAAAGGTCGTCCTGATATAAATGAATGGACCAAAGGTCGTCCTGATATAAATGAATGGACCAAAGGTCGTCCTGATATAAATGAATGGACCAAAGGTCGTCCTGATATAAATGAATGGACCAAAGGTCGTCCTGATATAAATGAATGGACCAAAGGTCGTCCTGATATAAATGAATGGACCAAAGGTCGTCCTGATATAAATGAATGGACCAAAGGTCGTCCTGATATAAATGAATGGACCAAAGGTCGTCCTGATATAAATGAATGGACCAAAGGTCGTCCTGATATAAATGAATGGACCAAAGGTCGTCCTGATATAAATGAATGGACCAAAGGTCGTCCTGATATAAATGAATGGACCAAAGGTCGTCCTGATATAAATGAATGGACCAAAGGTCGTCCTGATATAAATGAATGGACCAAAGGTCGTCCTGATATAAATGAATGGACCAAAGGTCGTCCTGATATAAATGAATGGACCAAAGGTCGTCCTGATATAAATGAATGGACCAAAGGTCGTCCTGATATAAATGAATGGACCAAAGGTCGTCCTGATATAAATGAATGGACCAAAGGTCGTCCTGATATAAATGAATGGACCAAAGGTCGTCCTGATATAAATGAATGGACCAAAGGTCGTCCTGATATAAATGAATGGACCAAAGGTCGTCCTGATATAAATGAATGGACCAAAGGTCGTCCTGATATAAATGAATGGACCAAAGGTCGTCCTGATATAAATGAATGGACCAAAGGTCGTCCTGATATAAATGAATGGACCAAAGGTCGTCCTGATATAAATGAATGGACCAAAGGTCGTCCTGATATAAATGAATGGACCAAAGGTCGTCCTGATATAAATGAATGGACCAAAGGTCGTCCTGATATAAATGAATGGACCAAAGGTCGTCCTGATATAAATGAATGGACCAAAGGTCGTCCTGATATAAATGAATGGACCAAAGGTCGTCCTGATATAAATGAATGGACCAAAGGTCGTCCTGATATAAATGAATGGACCAAAGGTCGTCCTGATATAAATGAATGGACCAAAGGTCGTCCTGATATAAATGAATGGACCAAAGGTCGTCCTGATATAAATGAATGGACCAAAGGTCGTCCTGATATAAATGAATGGACCAAAGATAGGCCGTTTTGACATGAATGAGTAGGCCGAAAGCCGTTTTGACATGAATGAATGGGCCGAAGGCCGTTTTGACAGAAATAAATGGGCCGAAGGCCGTTTTGACATAAATGAATGGGCCGAAAGCCGTTTTGACATGAATGAATGGGCCGAAGGCCGTTTTGACAGAAATAAATGGGCCGAAGGCCGTTTTGACATAAATGAATGGGCCGAAAGCCGTTTTGACATGAATGAATGGGCCGAAGGCCGTTTTGACAGAAATAAATGGGCCGAAGGCCGTTTTGACATAAATGAATGGGCCGAAAGCCGTTTTGACATGAATGAATGGGCCGAAGGCCGTTTTGACAGAAATAAATGGGCCGAAGGCCGTTTTGACATAAATGAATGGGCCGAAAGCCGTTTTGACATGAATGAATGGGCCGAAGGCCGTTTTGACAGAAATAAATGGGCCGAAGGCCGTTTTGACATAAATGAATGGGCCGAAAGCCGTTTTGACATGAATGAATGGGCCGAAGGCCGTTTTGACAGAAATAAATGGGCCGAAGGCCGTTTTGACATAAATGAATGGGCCGAAAGCCGTTTTGACATGAATGAATGGGCCGAAGGCCGTTTTGACAGAAATAAATGGGCCGAAGGCCGTTTTGACATAAATGAATGGGCCGAAAGCCGTTTTGACATGAATGAATGGGCCGAAGGCCGTTTTGACAGAAATAAATGGGCCGAAGGCCGTTTTGACATAAATGAATGGGCCGAAAGCCGTTTTGACATGAATGAATGGGCCGAAGGCCGTTTTGACAGAAATAAATGGGCCGAAGGCCGTTTTGACATAAATGAATGGGCCGAAAGCCGTTTTGACATGAATGAATGGGCCGAAGGCCGTTTTGACAGAAATAAATGGGCCGAAGGCCGTTTTGACATAAATGAATGGGCCGAAAGCCGTTTTGACATGAATGAATGGGCCGAAGGCCGTTTTGACATGAATGGAAATCTGAGTGGGCCAAAGGCCAGAATGGTTGGAACTACAGTCACTTGATTTGAATTTCGTATACTTATATATCTGTTAAGTAGAAATAGGAATTGGGCCTAAGGCCGTTTGGAACCTGTTGTTCTACATTGTTTACGTAATTTCTGTATTTGATATTATTCACTGGGCTATCGCTCACGCTCATTCATGTGTTTGTAGGTGAGCCCGGAGAAGTCCAAACCCAGCCCCAGTGAAGTCTGTGAGGAACAACAGAGGCTTTTGGAGAGTCAGCCCTTGCGTCTCACGCACGAGACCCGTCTTCGCCCTTCCGTTATGTATTTATATCTTGTCATGGTGGCGAAGTGTTTGATTATGTCTGTATATAGTTTCATGGGTTGACTTAGTTGGACGATCCTGTCTGTATAGAATTTTATGCTACTACATTTCTGACGTGAGTTATTAACATGAGTTGGTATGGAATGTTATGATGTGCATATAAGCACGGCTCTATGGGAAAAGTTTTAAATTTTGCTTCCCTTTTGGCCCCTTTACTCTGATGTGTTAAGTCTGTTTTGGTCTGAGGCCGTAGGTAATCTTAGGATTACTGGCCGGTTACGTCCTTAACCCATGGGGGCGGGTTCGGGTCGTGACAACTGGGTGGCTTGACGACCAGCCGGATGTTTTCGAACAACCTTAGCTAGAACAGGGTCCGTCAGGGACGGGGACATCAATTGTGGCCGGAAGGGCCGGGAATCTGAATGCATCGCCGGAGAGCGCCGATGTTAAGAATTTCGCGCGGGATCCGGGCAATTTGAATATAGGAGATGTTGAACAACGAGCTGCGCTGAAGCAATTTGAGCGGGAAAGGATCGAAGATTCTAAAAGGGTCAGAAAGGCCAAGGCCCCTGCGGGGACAGAACGTGATGTGTGCATAGGTGCAGAGCATGCTGCGGGCACGAGAACAGAAGGTGCTGTGAGCACAAAAATAGTTGTGATGGAGCCGGACAGGTGTCTATCGGCCGCCGATGGCATGTGGTGGGAAGATGATGATCTATGTATTGCCCACACAGATGAAGACTGGGGGAGTAACCAGCCGGATGATACCTGGTACATTGGCGAAGTTGATCACATGACTAGGAGTGGGCGATATTTCAAACACCCACACCTAGATTAACCAGAGGCGTCTGGGAAGGACAAGGAGGCAGACAAGCTGAAAGAAAAGCTACTCGAAAAAGAGGCTGTGCTAAAACAGCTAAAGAAAATACAAGCAGACATCTCCATCTGGGGACTGCTGATGGCTTCAAGAGTACATAGACAAGCTGTCCTATCTGCAATGGACAAAGCCAAATTCTCAATAGACACCACCCCTGAGCAGCTGGTAGGATTGGTTTTTTCGGGAGGAGCTTCCTCGACGTTGACCTTTTTTGACAAGGAACTGCCGCCTGAGGGCACAAACCATAACAAACCGCTCTACATCTCTGTGGAGTGTAGAAACAAATGGATACTAGTGGTTCTTGTCGACACGGGATCCGCTATTAACGTGTGCCCGTCAAGGACAGCATATGCAATCGGGTTGAAGCCCACGGACTTTGAGCCAACTGCCCAGGTGATACGGGCATATGACAATACAAGCAGAGAGGTGATGGAGACCGTGAGGATTCACACTCAGGTTGGTCTAGGACAACATGAGATTGACTTTCATGTCTTCGACGTTCCCGCAACCTTCAATCTACTCCTAGGGCGACCGTGACTGCACCAAGTAAAGGCAGTCTTTTCCACCCTACATCAGATGTTAAAATACCCCCACGGGATGGGGGTGGCTATAATTTTTGGGAATTCATCAATCCATCCGCCACTAGAAGTGTCTACACCGGTTTTGGAAATCAAGCATGGCACGAAGGATGTGTTCCTATCAGGTTTTACCCTAGCCGAGGCCCGGGTCGTTCAGAACATCTTAGCTGTTGATGAGGGGTTATATGTTAGTGCACAGTCTGTGTACCTCATGAATAAGCTTCAGCATATCCCTGGGATGAGACTAGGAAAAAGCGGCCAGAAAGGCATTGCAGTATCGGCCGAAGTGCCGCATAACCCACATACCTTTGGTCTGAGTTATCTGCCCACCAAAGAGGATTGGGTGAGGAAAGGCAATGAGATGGCTGGGAGAGCCAGAGCTAAGCAGGTAGGGATGCATTTTGAGTCGATGCACCGACCTATTCAGGGTACCCTGAACGGACGCTTTGTCCGGGAGGGGGAAGACTTTCCATTCTGCGGCTTCCCAAAGCCATGGTTGAGTGCCGAGAAGAGGCGCCAACCGGGATTTGAGATCTTCTTTGACTTGCAATTGTTCAGGGATGATGTTGCTGAGGAGCAGACAGACCCATCAGCTGAGGTTGAGCAGTGAAAGGAAGTGGATTCCGAGAGCACCGAGATTGAAATGGGGGTAGCACTGGCTAGTCTACTTTCAGATCCTCCGATCGTACATGAGTGCTTGGGGGATGATCTCTCAGTGTCTATGATTGGGAATGAAACGGCTGCGAGCCCACCTTCAAATATTTTGGATGCATCCACTGCACCTTCCCTCGTCTGGCAATACGAGGAAGGCTTTTTATCGAGCAGCACCAGGTCAGGTAGTGAGCCGGAATCTGATTCTTCCGAGTCTGTGAGGTCAGAATCAGGTTCCAGCTCGTCTGAGTCTGAGTCTGGTATTTCTGTGGGTGACAACCCGGATGCCACAGTCCTGTCTAGGTCATCATTTTCTTTTTCCTTTGAGTCTGTTGTAACAGAGGAATCAGGCGACTTGGAAATGATTAATGAGAATGGAATGGCTGTGGTTTCTGAGTACTTTTCTGTGCCCTTGACTTATTGCATTAATTCAGACTTTCAAAACTTCGATGAAAACAACGAGGAAGAAATTCCTCCGATTTTGAAATATCTACTAGAACAAGAGCAGGAGAGGTTTGTAAAACCATCGGTTGACGAAATCATCCAAATTAATGTTGGTACTGAGAAGGACCCACGGTTGGTCCAGATCGGGTCCACATTGTCCTTGGAGGAGCGCGAGCGCTTTGTCGCTTTATTAAAATATTTCAAAGATGTTTTCGCGTGGTCCTATGAAGACATGCCTGGAATCGATCCTGAGATTGTACAGCATCGGATCCCTCTTGACCCAGAGGCCCGACCTGTCAAACAGAAGCTCAGAAGGATCCAGCTCGACTGGGTCATCAATATCAAAGAAAAGGTCACCAAGCAAATTGACCCAGGGTTCCTGCTAGTATCTGAGTACCCAACTTGGTTGGCCAACATAGTTCCAGTACCGAAGAAGGATGGCAAGATTCGAGTATGCTTGGATTTCAGAGATTTGAACAAAGCCAGTCCGAAGGTCGACTTTCCTCTACCGCATATCGATGAGTTAGTGGACCTCACAACGGGGCATGCATTGCTCTCATTTATGGATGGCTTTTCAAGCTACAACCAAATTCTAATAGCACCTGAAGACTGGGAGAAGACTGCTTTTACCACCCCGTAGGGGACCTACTGTTATAGAGTGATGTCGTTTGGGCTGAAGAATGCTGGAGCTACATATCAACGGGCCGCGACCACGATATTGCATGACATGATCCACAAAGAGGTTGAGGTGTACGTAGACGACATGATTGTTAAGTCCAAGGAAAGAGAGGGCCACTACACCGCCTTGCAGAAATTCTTTCAACGAATCAGGGAATATCGGTTGCGACTGAATCCTCAGAAATGTATATTCGGTGTTACAGCAGGGAAAATACTGGGATTCTTGACTACATAGAGAGGTATCGAAGTCGACCATTCCAAAATCAAGGCCATCTTAGAAATGCCACCACCGAGGACTGAAAAGGAGGTGCGAGGCTTTCTGGGTAAAGTGCAATTCATAAGACGGTTTATTGCTAAATTAACCTTGACTTGTGAACCACTCTTTGGTCTCCTGAGGAAAGGAACGAAGTTCTAATGGGACGGTCGATGCCAAGCTGCTTTTGAATAGATCAAGCAATACTTACAGAACCCACCCGTGTTGTCACCGCTTGAGCTGGGGAAACCGTTGATTTTGTACCTTTCAGTAACTGAAACTACAATGGGTTGCATGCTTGCACAGGAGTCTGAGGACAAAGTGGAGAGAGCTATCTACTACCTGAGCAAGAAAATGCTAGATTACGAGACCCGTTACACTCCGCTGGAAAAGGCTTGCTTAGCCTTGGTATGGGCTACCCGGAAGCTGCGGCACTACCTGTTAGCTCACTCTGTAATGTTGGTTTCAAGATTAGATCCCATCAAATATCTCTTCGAGAAACCGACACTTACGGGTAGGCTAGCTCGCTGGTTGCTTTTGCTTTCCGAATTCGATCTAAAGTATGTGGTGCGCAAGTCAGTGAAGGAAAAAGTAGTAGCGGAGTTCCTAGCCGATCACCCAGTGGAAGGGGATGATGTAGTTGAGTACCTATTCCCAGACCAGGCCATTCTACATGTCGAAGAAGAATTTTGGACGATGTACTTTGACGGAGCGTCAAACCAATACGGGTATGGGATAGGGGTGTTGCTGATAACACCCGATAATTCTCGTATTCCTCTAGCATTCAAACTCTGGTTCAAAGTCTCGAACAATGAGGCAGAGTATGAATCGTGTATTGCTGGACTAGAAGCAGCTCTGGAATTAGAGGCAAAACAGTTGGACGTCATCGGGAACTCGAACCTTGTTGTATCTCAAGCAAAAGGAGATTGGAAAGTCAAAGAAGAAAAGATGAGAATCTACCACCAGACCTTGGACTTGTTGATTCCTCGGTTTGAGAAGCTAAACTTCGCTCATCTACTAAGACAGAACAAGAGGTTCGCAGATTCACTAGCAACTCTATCCTCTATGATAGACATCCCTTTTGGAGTCTGGATACGTCAGATCATCATTGACCAGAAATTTGTGTCGGCTTACGAGCTGATTGCTGCCATGGATGAGGTTCAAGATGAGAATCCCTGGTATCACGATGTATGGAACTTCCTGGAGAAAGAAGCATATCCACCAGGGGCAAATGTCAAGGATAAAAGGGCAATCAGAAGAATGGCTGCTCAGTTCATCATCTGCAGAGGTAAACTGTATAAGAGAGGTTATCTGGGAATGCATAAACTGTGTGTTGAGGCTGAAGAGTCGAAGCGACTAATGGAGGCCATCCATGGAGGAGAGTGGAGAGCGCACATGAACGGGGTGATGCTGGCCCGGAAAATCCTCAGACAGGGTTACTACTGGTCTACCATGGAGGAGGATTGTATCAGCTTTTTTCGGCGATGCTACAAATGTCAGATCCATGCAAACCGCGTGGACATCCCGCCGTCAAAGCTGTACAATATGACTTCGCAATGGCCATTTTCAGTTTGGGAAATCGATGTGATCAGGGCTGTCACTCCGAAGGGGTCCAATGGGCATGAGTTCATTCTGGTCGCGATAGACTACTTTACAAAGTGGGTTGAGGCCCAATCTTATGCGGTGTTGAAGGCTTCACGTGTTGCGAAGTTCATCAGGAACAACATCATCTGTCGCTATGGGGTCCCGAACGAGATCATTTCAGATAATGGTTCCCACTTTAAGAAGGAAGTGATCGACTTGTTAAAAAAATACAATGTGGCTTTTCACAAGTCATCTACGTATCGGCCGCCGCCAACAAGAACATCAAGCGTATTTTACAGAAGATGGTGGAAACCTACCAGGGCTGGCCAGAGAAGTTGCCATTTGCTCTGTGGGGTTACCGGACGTCAATTAGAATTTCTACTGGAGCGACTCCGTATTCATTGGTTTATGGGATCGAGGCCATTTTACCTATCAAAATTGAAGTTCTGTCATTACGAATACTGGCTGCGTGTCAGATAGCTGAGGCAGATTGGTAGCAGAGCAGATTTGAGGAACTCATGCTCTTTGATGAGAGAAGGCTAAAAGCACTGTACCATGTTCAAGGTTATCAACGACGAATTGCCAGGGCTTTCGATAAGAAGGTTAAGTCAAGGATTTTGAAGGAAGGAGATTTGGTACTCAAAGACAACCGAGCTCCCATCCAGGACCCCAGGGGCAAGTTCAGACCCAATTAGACTGGTCCCTACATCATTAAGTCTATTTGGTCGAGTGGAGTTGTCGTTCTGATGGACTTAGATGGCCTAGAGTTCTCACAGCCGATCAACATGGACAAGTTGAAGAAATATTACCCCTGAGTGGCTCGCTAGGTCAAAAACCCGAAAGGGCGACCTAGGCAAAAGTTAGAGCATAGAAAAATTTGAAATTATAAAAAACTGAGCTCGCAAGGTTGAAAACCCACAAAGGGCGGCCTTGGCAAAAGTTAGAGCGCAAAAGGAAAGAGTTAACACTCAAGTGAACCCAAGCCGAACTACGTAAGGCTTGATTCCCATCTTTGGGATACGTAGGCAACTTCATCTTGAAGTCTAGTCATAAACTCTTCCCTGATCAACTTTGTCCATGTGATTAAGTTTGTTCATCTTTGTCTATTCTACACTCAAGAGCTCGGTTGTGATCTCCAGTGCAGTGCTATTCAGACTAGGGGCAACTTTCTAGTTGTTGGGATCCGGGGTTGTGCATCTCAGTGACAGATCTCAGGCGTGTCCAGTTCTGATCCATATCGAAAATGGTTTTGAAAAGTTTTAATAAAATTTGATTTTGTTGAAATTAGTCTTTTACAACTTAGGCCATTTTTGGACCAAACGGGAAATTTTCAGTACCCACAACTTTCAATTTTATTGATTTCAATACAGAGTTCTCCTGCTCTTGCATACAAATTGAAGTTGCTTTTCATTACATTCATTAAGAAAACTTGAAAATTCTAATTAAGGCAAATAAATCTGGGGCATAGTCAGGTGTTCCCATGTCCCCTCCCAGAGCTGGTCGAAGCCTCTAATGCCAAAGTGGGCCCTATCTGTGCCTCTTCATTGAGCCAATCTATGCACTCATCAGAAAGGGTGTAACTGAAAGTGGGAGCGGGGGCCAGAAGCTCTCTCTTAGTTACTGAGGTGCTAAAGAGTTGATTTCAGAGTTTTTGAGTTGGTTTTGATTAGAAGGAGGTGTTGGAGTTGGTGTTCTTGAAGTGTTCTTCAAGGGTGAGAAACTACTCTTTTATTCCCCATTTTTGCTTAAGCTTTTAGCAATACTTGCATACTGTTTTAAGCTTAGTGTCCAACTGAAAGAAGTTCTGTTTTTGTATGCTAAATATGTTTGTTTAAGGTTACTTTTGGGTTAGGGGTTGTCTACCCCCTCTTAGGCCTTGTTCGGCCTCATTTTGTGACCTTCTTTTTGAGCTTTGAAACCCTTTTGTTTTGACCTTCTCACCACTGAAATCCAGAGGATTTTTAGTGGTGGAGAAGTGGTTTTGAATTCTTGAATAGGGGAGGGACACTCCCCTCCCTTTGTGTCTCATTTGCTTGCATTGTTGGCTCACCATAGTAGCATGTTTGCTTAGCATGTTTTGGCCCCCATTTTAGCAAGTATTTGGTGTTATCTTGGCATGATATACCTCTATTTTAAGTTGGTTTATTGATCTCTTGCATGCACCATGTACTTACCTTGTAATCCCTTTTATTGCCTTAACATGTATCTTGCGTTTGGACCATCATGCTTGCATATTTTGGCTCAACTCCAAGGAAATTTTAGTCATGTTTCACCATGTTTAAGCTCTGTTTGGTGTTGATTTGATCATATATGCATTGCTTTGTATAGCCTTAGTTCATCCTAGCTTATTAAGCTTTGTGCACCAAGTTGCTAGCATGCATTGTTTTGACTATTCTCATGATTTGGCATCATTTGAAATCACATTTCAGTCCATGTAGTGTAGCCACACACTTATGTTTGCCATCTTTTCAATGCTTTGAAGAGTTGTTGTTTTGTGCCTTAAGATTGGATTATTGTGTATGTCTCCATGATTAGGTCTTTGGGATGCCATCTCATTGGGTTTTGGGGCTTATTTTGACATATTATAACTCTATTTTTCATTGCATAATTCATGCCATGTTTGGTTGTGATAGGCATAGTGTAATGCTCCCTTTGTAGCCTTGCATGTCCCTTGTTTGTGCTCATCTTTTTTAGCATATTTTGGCCTCATTCTATGCATGCTCTAGCCTTGTTTTGGCCTGCCCTAGGACTGTCTTAGGTCACTTTGTCTTAGGTCAATTTTCAGTACCCACAACTTTCAATTTTATTGATTTCAATACAGAGTTCTCCTGCTCTTGCATACAAATTGAAGTTGCTTTTCATTACATTCATTAAGAAAACTTGAAAATTCTAATTAAAGAAAATAAATCTGGGGCATAGTCAGGTGTTCCCATGTCCCCTCCCAGAGCTGGTCGAAGCCTCTAATGCCAAAGTGGGCCCTATCTGTGCCTCTTCATTGAGCCAATCTATGCACTCATCAGAAATGGTGTAACTGAAAGTGGGAGCGCGGGCCAGAAGCTCTCTCGTCCTCCATGCCACGACATACCGAGCTAGCTGTGCGCCTCGGACCAGAAACGCAACTGGGTACTCTATCCCCTCTGCCGGGCAAATCTGATCATGGCCGAACTGGCACTGGAACCAAAAAGGAAAGTAGAACACGCAGTGTGTCAGGCCAATCAACTGAATCCTAGTCTGCCGAGACATGCTGTAGCTCATTACCGGTAGATTGAGCCAAGGACAACACCAAGCAATACGGTCTGCGGACAAACTGTACATCCAATCGAACCACCATCCCTCATCAAGGGCATCGACCAGACGTCGTCGGAAGAAATAGCCGCGAGTTGAATACGCTAGGCATGAGTCCACAACCTGCAACTTATCCATCAACCACCCCTGGGAAGGGATAAAAAATGAGAGATTAAAGAATAGAGAGATGTACGATGAGAGAAAAGTGAGAAAAGGGTGTTGAGAGAAAAATCGAGCCCGAGGGCCGAGTGATGTGAGCAATATATATGTGAGACAGGGTGGGAAACATTACCTGCCGCAGTAGCAGACTCCCTGCGAATCTGGTCGTCTCCCGGCGATGGAAAGCGTCCAAGCCCATCAATGTCTCGGCCAGTGTCGTGGCAATGCAGCTCTTGCCCTCTTTTAAGCCTTGGGTAACTTCGATCAAACGAGTGCTAAACCCTCCCGAGCCTGGGGCAAGCAAGAAATGGGACAGCATGCACAAGCAAAGTGCATGTCGCCGAAAGCCCTACCAATGACGGTCACCACGGTCATCGGCATCAGAAAACTGACGAATCAAACTCGGAATGTCCAGCATTCCGTCACAAATCAATGATTGAGCATCGTACATAATGAGCCCACACATTCATCCTAAGGCTTGGGCCTGGCTGAAATGAAGCTGGGGCAAGATTTCTTCGTTACGCTCGGATTCCATCAAAGCTTGGAAGTCTTCAAAGGTAGGACACATCTCTTGCCCGCCAAAACTAAAGACGTGCGTTACCCGGTTCCGAAACCTTGCCGCGGCATAGAGAAATGGAAGGTGCAGCGGAGTGCGACTCAGCGTGAATAGTGCATTAATGCTGAAGCCTCGAAAGTTCAACTTTTCCGAGCCGTCTATGGTGGCAATCCAAGTTGTGAGATTTTGGATGAGAAATGCCTCCATTTTTATGTAAAACAGTGTTGAAATGAGGAAAACTATGAAGCTGAGGCTTTTGTAGAGGATAAGGTGGTGAGTGGAAGACAGGTGTCAACATTCTGGAGGTGCTTGCCATTTTTGGCGGATCGGCCAAAATTAGTGCCGACTGACCATCTCTTTTGGCCGATCGGCTAAAAATTATGGCCGATGGCCATTTCTTATGGCCGGTGGGCTTTCCCTTTGGCCGATGGCCTTCCTTCTTGTTCCCTGAGCTGATTATGTATGGAACATGCTGAGAACTTGTAACTGATTCCACTTTCAATGCCTTTCGGTGATGATTTTGCGAAGTCGTGCCTGTTACTGCAATTTGTTTATCGAGTTGTTGTACATTTGCTTATCGAGTTGTATTTCACATTCTTTAAGTCTTTGCTTTGCTTATCGAGTTGTATTTACACTTGGTTAGCTTATCTAGTTCTTTATTTTGATTATCGAGTTGTTTTTGTCGTTACTCGGTTCACTACCTAATTATTACGGTGCAAATGCGTAACAAAAATTCAAATCTTGTTTACATTGTTATGTAATGCGATACGATGCGATCCATAAAATGTACAAATGTAACACTTTTTGAACAAAACAGCTGTTTCATTTCATCACGTCTTTTGCAAAAAGTACATAGTTTTGAGAAAGTAAAACCTACCTGAGACAGTACAATGTACTCAAACTACCAGTAAAAAGAAAAAATAAAACAAAACAAAAAAGACGAAAAGCAGCAAATGTCTGGATCAGTATCAGTCATCTCGAGCACGGGAGTCCGTCCTGGTCCTCTTTCTGGACGAGGGTCCAGGATCACCGCTGCCAGCTCCATAGTTTGAATTAGAGCCGTCTCCAGCGTCGCCCTAGGACGACGCCGCCTCCTCGTCAGAATCATCGGGGGAAGGCTCTCGTGAACTGCTCTCAGCACAGGTGCGCCTATGTCTTCCTCGGCTGTGGGTAGTCATCCTCCGCCTGGCTCCTCATCCTCCTCAAGCAGGAACAGATGGTCCAGCTAGAGCACCCCCCGTAACCGAAATCTGGAATGGGTCCTGGAAAGGACAAATAGCAAATGCATCAATCATGCTACGCAAAACAATATATGAATGCTGTGAGCAGTATATCAGTACAGAATGCAGTGTATGAGTACAGTGTATGAATGCCGTCAGCAACGCTGTGAACAGTATGTAGGTTACAGTGTATCAGTGCCGTGAGTGCTATGAATCAAGTGTCCTGTTGATAATGTGATGCATCAGATTATGTATGAAACAGATTAGGTAGAGTTTGAGACTGCGGTTGAAAGAACTTACTAGGATATTGTAGATGGTCAACAAGTTGATGCACCACTGCAGCATCCTTACCGCTGAGCCTGTGAACTCCAGGGACTGGCGAGTGTACTCGACGGAAGCCTGCGAAAGTGTTACATTAGTATTCTGTGAGATATCAAATGAATTGAAATGACTGTACAGAATGCAAAGTGTAGCAGTACATACCGGGGTCGAGCCATAGACTCCAACAAGCTCATAATCAGTAAGAGGAGGAGCGAAAGGGATCTGATAAGTCTCCCCACCCTACCCTCGGCATGTGATCGTCGTAGACAGTGCTGGCGACTCAGCACCTTGTCCCCTCCGAGACCCACTCCTGCCGCGGGCCTAAGTCGCCCTCGATGCTCCTGCTGCTGCTGGCACCGTTGGTCTCTCTCTCTCAACTCGGCGAGCGCCGGTCAGAGGCCGCATGAGATAAGCCTGAATGAACTCGGCGTAATCGCCCTCGTCTTTAAAGCGCTCCGAGTCCCAGCCGATTGTATAATCAATCATCTCCTCAAAGGTATACCTCTCAGTATGCCTCATATGGGTAAAAGGCGGCCTCAGGACTACCTGCTTCGGTAAGCCGAGGGTCTGTCGCAAGAAGCGCTCACCCAAGTACCAAGCGCGGCAGATTGGGCCCTCTAGCAAAACTCTGAAACGATCAGTCTCTCAAGCACCGGCATACTACTCCCGAACTGCGTCAGGCAACGGGGCCAAGGCTGCCAAGTGATTTGTAAATAAAACACAGTTTGTTATCTACTGATATTGAGAGTACAAAATAAAGTGAAGCTTAAATAAACTGAAATGTTTGACATACCTCGGCTATGGTGATGGTGTCAAAGTAGCGGCGGAAGAATATGAAGGACTCCCATGGCCTCCGCTTGCATCTCACATCGAAGCGGTGAGAAAATGGAACACCGAGAGAAATCTTCTTATCTGGCACTGGGGCGAGCCTAGGGAAGTAGGCATACACCCACAACTGTATAGTGTGACAGAACAGATATGAGTATGCTTATCAGACAAAGCAGTATATAGATAAAGTAGAGTGCAGTACGTGCAGTGTATTGTGTAGTGTGTGCAGTGTACAAACAGTGTAAAGCAGATTGCGTGCGCGCAGTGTGTGTGATGTACAGACAATGAAAAACAGAATTGAAAAGACAGAAAAGGAAACATGTACCTCCCAGGCTCACCAGTAGCCTCAAAGCAACTGCCCGCTGAGGCGGGAGGATGAGCTCATATATCCGTAAAGAGTGGCCAAGCCCGCGCCACCCCAGTCGTAGTGGCAGATCCGTGTCACGTCCACTAATGCACTCAGCAGGTAGAGAGCGATGGTGTTCACCCGGTCGGCGAAGAGTGTGGTCCCCAGTAGGAACATAATGAAACCACGGGCACACTACTCCTCCTCCTCCCGAGTAGTAGGTGCCTGGATCCGGAAGTGATCCTCGAACCATGAGTACCTCACAAATCCTGCCTGGGCAAGAGGTGGCTGAGTGCTGAGCAAGTATAGCTGAGCGGCGTCCCACTCGTCCATATCTGTGTCAAAGGGGATCGGATCACCCCCACTCCGATGCTTGTGAGGATGGAGAAGTCAAAAGGAGTCATCGTTATCTCCCCGTGTGGTCCCCAGTAGGAACATAATGAAGCCACGGGCACACTGCTCCTCCTCCTCCCGAGTTGTAGGTGCCTGGATCCGGAAGTGATCCTCGAACCATGAGTACCTCACAAATCCTGCCTGGGCAAGAGGTGGCTGAGTGCTGAGCAAGTATAGCTGAGCGGCGTCCCACTCGTCCATATCTGTGTCAAAGGGGATCGGATCACCCCCACTCCGATGCTTGTGAGGATGGAGAAGTCAAAAGGAGTCATCGTTATCTCCCCGGTGGCAGAAAGGTGGAAGGAGTTGGTGGTGTCCACCACCTCTCCACTAGAGCAGCAAGAAGGGGCCTACTCGCAGTGAGGCGCGAGAGTCCCATGCAGAAGGTCCCAAAATCGGCCTGATCGACAATATGACGGACCGCATTGGGTAGCTCTATATACCAACCTCGGGCAGCAGTGTTCCCATACCCCCGGAAGGCATATCCCTGTGTTCAAAACAAACAGTTGCGAAATAGTGTTAGAAATACGGTTTTGAATGCGCTCGGAATTGATGAAAATGCAGTGTGTTTGCATGTGTCTGAGTCTACACAGATATTGGGTGTGGGTGTGCTCACAGTGAACTACGGCATTTGATGTATCAGTGTGTTTGAATTGTTCAGTTGAGGATGCAGCATGTGTGCGTGTGTTCAGATTTAAACAGATACCGAGTGTGGGTGTGCTCACGGTGAAATACAACATGTGATGTATCAGTACGTCTGAGTTAAGCAGTAAAAGAACAGAATTGACTATCGCAGTTATATGTTCTACATTACAGAAATAGAAATAGAGGAAAAATATACCTCAGCGGCGCCGTAAGACAGATGTGACTGGCTCGCGCAACAAAAGCTCTAGTGGCGCGCCTCGTGCATAGCTCCTGAAATGGCGGATGCCATCGGGAGGCAACACATGTATCGCCAGCCTGTAAGTCGCTGGATCAAATGGCCGGATGTGAAGAGGTAGGAGCTCGACCACGGTGTCCACGTCCATCTCCGGGGGAGTCCCACCACGTGGAATGTTGTCCGCCATCTCAAAAGAATAGTGAAAATGGCCGAGGATGTGAAAAACAAACAAGAATGCGAAAGGTCAACCCAAAAGTCAACCCCGAGAGGATAAAAAATGGGAGAAAAGGTCGGGGTGTGGAAAAGGCACGAAGATCGAGGTATGACTCGTGAAAAACAAACCCCAAATGGTGGAAACCAAGAAAAGGGCACCGAAACCAAGATTTGTTCGGTTCAAAGTGTGCGAAGCGGGGAGAGTTTCGCGAATCGAATGTTGGAAAAGTGTCAAAAACAAGAGAAAAACACGGATCAAAGGAAGAAAAATCACCTAGGGAGAGAGAAGAGGGATTTTCGAGCTAGGGTGAAGTGGAAATATAAGGTTTGGAACCTTGTATTTAAAGACCCGTAGCCAAAGGACAAAACTGCCCCGACATTGCCATTTTTGGCCGGTCGGCCAAACTGTTAGCCGATCGCCTAAATAGTTGGCCGATGAGCTTCTTTTGTGGCCGGTGGCCCCCTCTTGTGGTCGGTGAACCTCCCACACCGTTGGTTGGGTCAATTATGTGGTTCCGGACCTTAATCTCCCAAGATAATGCAAGAAAGTACGCTTTTGAACCTTAACCGGCCTTCGTGTTGACCTCGAGCCGTGTCTTCTGTGTGTGATGCTCGGTGCGCGCAAGGAGTATCCTTTCTCATATCCATTTGTATCTTGCGAGTTCTGCAAAACGCTTTAAATATGTTGTATTACATTGCTTTGTTTTGACGGTAATAAGCGCGCACGTTATGCGTCTTGCATTGAACAATGCCTTGTCTTGTTTTGAAGTCGCATCTCAACATCACGAATAACATGCCTTTACCATGCTTCCGTTGAATATGTGCTTCTCTCTGTTCCCGCATTGTTACACGCATTGTACGCGTTGTCACGTATGCTTTACATACATGTGTTTATGCACCTTCCCGCATTGTTACAC
The DNA here is from genome assembly GCF_004153795.1 of Camellia sinensis. Classification (NCBI taxonomy): domain Eukaryota; kingdom Viridiplantae; phylum Streptophyta; class Magnoliopsida; order Ericales; family Theaceae; genus Camellia; species Camellia sinensis. The sequence goes on from NW_021029358.1 coordinate 86,291, forward strand.
ACATTGTATGCGTTGTCGCGTATGCTTTACTTACATGTGTTTATGCACCTTCTCGCATTGTTACACACATTGTATGCGTTGTCGCGCATGCTTTACTTACATGTGTTTATGCCTCTCTTGCCACACACATTGTATGCGTTGTCACGTATGCTTTACTTGCATGTGTTCATGTAGCTTCCCGCATTGTTACAGACATTGTATGCGTTGTCGCGTATGCTTTACTTACATGTGTTTATGCACCTTCTCTCATTGTTACACACATTGTATGCGTTATCGCGCATGCTTTACTTACATGTGTTTATGCCTCTCTTGCCACACACATTGTATGCATTGTCGCGTATGCTTTACTTACATGTGTTTATGCACCTTCTCCCATTGTTACACACATTGTATGCGTTGTCGCACATGCTTTACTTACATGTGTTTATGCCTCTCTTGCCACACACATTGTATGCGTTGTCACGTATGCTTTACTTACATGTGTTTATGCACCTTCTCGCATTGTTACACACATTGTATGCGCATCGCGCATGCTTTACTTATATGTGTTTATGCCTCTCTTACCACACACATTGTATGCGTTATCGCGTATGCTTTACTTACATGTGTTTATGCACCTTCTCGCAATTCTACACACATTGTATGCGTTGTCGTGCATGCTTTACTTGGATGTGTTTATGCCTTTCTTTGTTTACACATTGTGTGCATTGTCGCACATGCTTTACTTACAGATGTTCATGCTTTCTTGCTTCACACATTGCTATACGTTGTCGCGTATGCTTTACTTACATCTGTTTATGTTTCAAATTGCATTGTTATGCATTCTACCCGGCTTGCGTTGTCGCGCATGCCACCCCCTTGCATTGTTATGCTTGTTTCAAATCATTTTGTTATGCGTCGCACTTAGGTTGCATTGTCTCGCATCCATTCCGCATTGTTATGCGTCGCACTTAGGTTGCATTGTCTTGCACCCCCCTCACGCGTTGCCACACACTTTTCCCTTGCATTGCTATGCATGTTTCTACCGATATTATACCTGTTAAGTTTCTTTCTTTTGCAGGCACGATATTGTATGTACGGTTCATTTGAAGCTGGCACGACCAGACGAACCAGACAGTATTGTATGTACTCCGCATGAGACGTAGCGAGAATTGTATAATTCTCTTACATCCTTTCTACATGAAATGTAGTTAGATTTGTATATGCTTGCTTAAAACTGTTGCATGATATGCTTCGTTACAGCTTTATTTGCATGACCATAGGTTACGTTCGGCACCGCGAATTGTCCTTTGCATTTTGCCCCTGCCTACGGGCGCATATCTTTCATGTCTTGTGTGCTTGTGTAAGTCTTCAGCCTTGTCAAAAATGGGTCATCTCTAGGCTTTGACATTCACTCCCGTCATTGTTATGACTTTCGAGTTCTGTCAAAAAGGGGCAACATTAGACACTCCATTTTTGACCGTCCGTAAGACTTGGACGTCATCGTTTGAACACTCGATAATCATTCATGCTCGTGTTCGTTTTGAGTTCCCGAAAGTCTCGGCTGCGCGCCTTGCCTTAGGATCTCTCAACTTGACTGTTTTGTGCTTGGTTGTGGACCAAGGACTTGTGGTTTTTGCACCTAAGGGTAGGAAGTGGCTTGTTAGCCATCCCTTTAACCCACCGGCCATGGCCTGAGGCCACCAGCCTTATTTTCTTGCTATCGGCTAAAAGTGTTTACCGATCAGCATTGTATTTGGTCGGCCGGCCATTGTTTTGGTCGATCGGCCACACTTTCTAGCCGAGGCCTTTCCTTTGCCTTTTCCAGGCATTATGCATGCCAGCTATGCCAGCTGGTGAGCACAGACTCTGCCCTCCATACACGTGTATGAAGGGATTTGAACCTACACTTAGCTCTTCTTGGAAGCTTTGAATTGGACTTCCTATAAAAGGAGAGCCTCCCCTCCATTTCCAGAGGCTCAGCCAACTGATATAGAAGATATATATCACTCTTTCTCTATATCTCCTCTCTCTCTATAGTTGTGTGTGTAATAGTGTTCTAAAGGGTGTTTTTGTTCATATTTTTGCACTCAAGCACCTAGTGGTACACTATCCCTTAGTTACTGAGGTGCTAAAGAGTTGATTTCAGAGTTTTTGAGTTGGTTTTGATCAGAAGGAGGTGCTGGAGTTGGTGTTCTTGAAGTGTTCTTCAAGGGTGAGAAACTACTCTTTTATTTCCCATTTTTGCTTAAGCTTTTAGCAATACTTGCATACTGTTTTAAGCTTAGTGTACAATTGAAAAAAGTTCTGTTTTTGTATGCTGAATATGTTTGTGTAAGGTTGCTTTTGGATTGGGGGTTGTCTACCCCCTCTTAGGCCTTGTTTGGCCTCATTTTGTGACCTTCTTTTTGAGCTTTGAAACCCTTTTGTTTTGACCTTCTCACCACTGAAATTCAAAATATTTTTAGTGGTGGAGAAGTTGTTTTGAGGTCTTGAATAGGGGAGGGACACGCCCCTCCCTTTGTGTTTCATTTGCTTGCATTGTTGGCTCACCATAGTAGCATGTTTGCTTAGCATGTTTTGGCCCCAATTTCAGCAAGTATTTGGTGTTATCTTGGCATGATATACCTCTGTTTTAAGTTGGTTTGTTGATCTCTTGCATGCACCATGTACTTACCTTGTAATCCCTTCTATTGCCTTAACATGTATCTTGCGTTTTGACCATCATGCTTGCATATTTCAGCTCAACTCCAAGGAACTTTTAGTCATGTTTCACCATGTTTAAGCTCTGTTTGGTTTTGATTTGATCATATACGCATTGCTTTGTATAGCCTTAGTTCATCCTAGCTTATTAAGCTTTGTGCACCAAGTTGCTAGCATGCATTGTTTTGACTATTCTCATGATTTGGCATCATTTGAAATAATATTTCAGTCCATGTAGTGTAGCCACACACTTATGTTTGCCATCTTTTCAATGCTTTGAAGAGTTGTTGTTTTGTGCCTTAAGATTGGGTCATTGTGTATGTCTCCATGATTAGGTCTTTGGGATGCCATCTCATTGGGTTTTGGGGCTTATTTTGACATATTATAACTCTGTTTTTTATTGCATAATTCATGCCATGTTTGGTTGTGATAGGCGTAGTTTAATGCTCCCTTTGTAGCCTTGCATGTCCCTTGTTTGTGCCCATCTTTTTTAGCATATTTTGGCCTCATTCCATGCATGCTCTAGCCTTGTTTTGGCCTGCCCTAGGACTGTCTTAGGTCACTTTGGCCCTTTGGGCCTCGGTTGATATGGCCATGGTGAGAGCCTCTTGACTAGCTTTGGGCATTGAGCCCATTAGCATGCTATGCTTCACTTGTGTATATGATTTGGCATCATTCTTCACATGATTTCAGAACCCATTTCATTGTCATGTTCTCATGTTTATCCCATTTTGCTCATGGTTGAGGATTGTGCATCATTGCCTAGCTTAAGGATCCATGTATGTGCTTGCATGTCTCCCTTTTTTTTGGTACCTTAATTTGGGTGTTTTGGCTATTGTTTTTGGTACGACTGAGGTCTATCCATCTTTAGTGTAAGTCCATGGATCATGCATTTGTCTATTGTTGTATGCCTATCGCATTACATGTTGTTGCATCTTTATGGTTGGTGTCATTGTTGCATGCCTATCACTTTGTGTATTTCCATATCTAGGTCGCATTGTAGCAATGCATACTTGTTGTATTGCCATGCTGTTTGCACGTTAGGTTGCATCACATTGCACTTGGCATGCTCATATTACATTGCCTTACATTCCCATGTTACATTGTACTTGGTTGCGTGCATTGCATTGTGCTTGGTTTGGGGTGTTAAACCAAACACGAGGATCAAGGGATGTTTCGTACTCGAAGTGACGAAACATGCCTCAATCCTCGGTCGTCGACACTCTTGATCCAACATGATAGAGTTCTAGGCATTCTTGCATTTTGTTGCATTCATTCCACATTAATTCGCACACTTGGCTTCTTGGGCCATCACACATTGAAATGCGTGATTGGTGGTCTAAGGATCAAAAGCCATACTCCCTTGAGTTTATAGCATGATAGGGAAGGTGGTTGTGCACACATTATCTTGTAAATGCCTTGCCATGCACTGTTTGTCCTCTGCTGCAGCAAAAACAGAATTCTGTAGGAAGATATGGCCGGTCGGCCTTCTTCAGTGCCAGCCGACTACCAAAATCTGGCCGAGAGCCTTGCAAATGGTCGATAACCATTTTCCAATGGTCGGTGGTCCTATCTCTTGGCCGGTGACATCCCACAGTGCTTGGGGAGTGGTTCGGAAACATCCTTGGGACTTGTGCAGTTTTCAGAGGAGCAAAACAATGCAAACAGAGGCAACATGTGGCATGGCAACGGGTTTCCAAGCGAGGCGATCGAGCATGCATCATTCAATCATTCCGAGGTGGAGCTACGGCGACCTCCTTTTGTAATTAATTTGTTAATTAATCAAGGATTTGTAATAATTAATTAGTTACGATAGTTGATTAATCATTTGGTTTGTATTATTTATTCGGACCCTTCGTCGAGAGGGCGAATTTGTAATAAGTGTGCGTGCGTGTGTGAGTGTCTTCCAACTCCATGTCTTTCTCCCTTTTACTTACCCACTCTTGATGGATAGTTTTAGGTCATGTTTCAATTAGCATACTTATGTTAGCATGTTTGCATACATTCATTCGTATTGCACGCACCAGGCTCAGCACATCATACTAATTTCATAGTATTTCAATTCCAACTTGAATACGTGTATCGAGTTGTCACATTTCACATGCCATTCTTAGATTAGCCGAGCCTATTCTAGTTGCATTTTGCATGTGTTGCATTAGCCATCTTAACATGAACTAGGATCATGCATGATTTCTAACTAGTTTCTTATTTTGGCTCGAAGTACTAGGTAAGTGCTTATGCTTTAGCATCTTGCATGAGTGTGAGTGTTGCCCTGATAGCATGCTTGCCATGAGGCTAACTGTTTATGTGATATAACTGCCTGAATACCTCTGGGTGAAGGTTAGATTACTTGAATTGGAACAATTCATCAAAATGTGTGTTTTAAGCCCACTTGAGAGTGGCAAAATCTTTTTCTAAGCCCACTTGAGGGTGGCAAATTCACTTCTTAGCCTACTTACGAGTAGCACCATCAAATCATTTTCAAATAAACAAACATGAAATGTCTTGTTCCGACTTAGGCAATCTAGTCTATACTTTTGTGTTGTGCGCATCACATAGTAATTCTAGGTTAATAACCGGAATAAGAACGCATGTGTTTTCAAAAATAAGATAGCATGTTTAGTAGTGGCCGATCTCAGAGATGACCTTCCCCAATCGTACCCAAGTTCCCGAACCGAGGCAACTTTGGTGATGACGGACATGTGGCCTTAGGCAACAAGTCAGGGTTTTCTAAATTTTCCAAAATAAAATATTTAGGTGGTGACTCTGTATCTGGCAAACCAGTCCATGTTTGGCACTTCTTTCTTAAAAATCAGTTTTCCAAAACGATTTGCCGGATTTGGACTCTTTGGTGATTTATCTGTCTTGCATTGCACTTTGCGAGATTAGATTCAGAACCGTGACATTTGAGTCCAAACTGTAGTAGCATGAAGCCCTCGGGGCGCGTCTACAGCCCTTCACTTCAAACTTCTTGCAACTACAACTTAAAAAACCATCTCTATCCATTGTCACATTCTTATCTTTTTTTTTTTCCACCTACGTCCGTTTGAATTGTGAATATGGTACTCTCACCATCATGAATAGTGCCTACAATAGACGCTTCAATAGACTGCACGTACTCATTTTAGAATTCCTCAAAAATTGTTTTGGTGTAAATATCTGCCATTTGCTTTAACACCATAGTTGGAATGGAAACCTTTGGCAATTTTTGAGACAAATTATACTCGGCTTCAAATGCTTTATATCTCTTGTCATAGAGCACCCTCTCAAAATGCATGAAAAATTCCATCAAGTTATGATCACAATTGAGATAATCCTTCAAAAATGCATTGAATGATTCACTTAGTTGAGTAGTACTCATTCCAGCTGCCCAAGAATTCATAATATATAGCCACCCTCATTTCTCCTTCACACCAAAAGTTTGCTCCAACCAATGATTGTTGTGTGCATCATACGTATCAAGCACTTGGTCCCATTGTATTTTGAATTCTTCTTCATCATCAATTTGATGCATAAATTTTGAAAACACACCCTTCACCCCAACATCTTGAAAGAGGGAACTTACATGCTTCACAGCATTTTGTATCAAATGCCATGTACAAAGTCGGTGGTTTGTACTAGGCATGACAATTGGAATGGCCTTAGCCATCGCAGCATCTTGATTTGTGAAAATAGTTTTTTGGAGCTTTGTTTGACATTGCCTCCAAAAAAATCTGAAACAACCATGTGAATGATTCCGCAGTCTCATCATACATCAACGCTACACCGAATATAACTATTTCTCGATGATGATTAAATCCAACAAAGGTTCCAAAAGGTCTATGTTCGTTATTTAATTTGTAAGTAGTGTCAAAGGTCACTACATCACCAAATTGAGTGTAGTCCATTATCATTTGTGCATCGGCCCAAAATATGTTACTTATTTGCTCTTCACAATCTAATTGGATTGCATAATAAAAGGATGAATTTTCCAAAGTTTTCTTATGAAAGTATTGCAACACACTACCCGTTTCTCCATATTCCGAATCTTTTTGTCTCTTCGATCTCAAATAATTTTTTTGGTCTAATTTGGTGAAGCCAAGTGATGCTCTTCCACCGGATTCCCTACCAAATAGCTCATAAGCAGACCTAAGAGGAATTCCAGATTTTGAAGCCAATTCTACTTCAATTGCTTGGGTGGTAGATATTTTTCTTTGGGATGGTAACATATGAATGCACTCTTGAGACACAAGATCGTGATTATGATGTTCGACAAAATCAATGGCAACATATTTTCCTAAATTTCTATCTAACTTGATACTTAATCAGGCATCACAACCACATCTAACCTCTTGTCTCGGAAATTTTACTAGTGGATCTCGATTGTCAATATCCCGAGTTCCCTCTTTGTAACATACAAAAGTCCGCGAAGTTATTACCTTGGATTGTTTGTTCTTGTGTGCATACGCCTTCCTAATACTAAAGTCCACCTTTCCGCCATAGTTATTGTAAAATTCATACGCAGCTTGTTCGGCTTCCAACCATAACTACCCAACTCATCAACAACATTATTTTCTTCCATTACCTGCAATTCAATTTATAGGTGCAATGAAACAATTTATATTACAGTGATTTATTACTTGGATTTTTTTGGACAGGTATGATAAGTTTAATTTTCTACCTCTGTGTTTCTAATTTAATACCCCTCTGTTTCTAGTTTAATTACATCAGCAATCCATCAACATATACTAACTTTCTAGTGCAAAAATAAAAAATAAACAACGTAAACTATACATTTTCGTATAAAAGTGATGGTAATATCATTTTTTTCCATCTATATAATTAATAAATTATTAAGGAAGCTAAATGTTATATCAATTTAAATTTTAAAAAAATTCAATGTAATTATGTTAAAATTATAAGATTTATTAAATTTTTTTAAATCTCAAGAGAGTGAATGTAATCTATCCAAAATAAAAATCGGCCAAGCATGCAAATTGCATCCATTTTTTTTTTATTAGTTGGGTTGGGGGGGCTGTTGTTGATGAATGGTATGATGGTTATGGATCTCTGTTGTCAAATAAAACAGAGACCATTGACTAAGAAAGGTTTCCTAGGCAATCTTCAAACCACCTAATGATAGGAACAACCCAGAATGTTTAAATGTTTTATAGCATTACTAAATGTTTTATATAGGGAAATAAATAGAACTTTGGCTTTAGAAGCAGATCATCATTTATAAATGCTTTGTTTCTTAATTTTCAAGAAAAGATGTTATTTTTTAAGAATGCTCAGAATGCTCTGTTTCTTAAGGGGTAGCTTCTACATTGGCAGTTTACATAACTAAGTGGGTGCACAGAGCCTGCATAAGTTGAATACGTATATATGTATAAAATAATGTCGAAATGAAATATAGATTAAATGAAACAGAGATGAAATGGAACACAGATGAAATGGAACAAAAATCCCTGGTATATGTATGTATATATATAAATTATATATACGTATATAGCGGCCCAGAAATGAAACAGAGATGAAATGGACCTCTTCATGGCTGCAATGTCGACTTGCTGCCGTTGCGTCGCCGCCGGACTCACGTCCCTCCACCATCTTCTGTCCATCACCGTTGCCTCCATCCACCATCTCTCACAGTTCGTTTCTCTCTCCATCTTCGCAGATCCCGCAGATCGTCTCTCCGGTCTCCGATCGTCTTGCGGTCTTTGCCGATCGTCTCTCTCTCTCTTTGTCCAGCTACGGCTCTCTTCTATCTCTTTGTCCAGCTCTGTATATCGCAATGGTTAGGGCTAAACACACAGATGAAGATGAAAGTGAAATAAACAAGCGGGAAAATCAAACTTTTGGAGGGGGAGAAAAAAACAACTAAACAAAACGACGTCGTTTTGACCAAAATGACGTCGTTTTGGCAAGTGCGGCAGGGATAGCTGCAGGAAAAGTGCGGCTGAGGATCTTTACTCTCCATTTATATGACCTGAACCTTCTTTTTATTTTTTTTTATAGAGTCCTATATGTATATCATCTACAAAAAATAAAGTCAATTTAATAGTTGTAATATATTCCATTTATCACATGTGTATTAAAATAAAAAATAAACGACAAATATGTTTTTAAAAATAGAATTTGGTGATAAATTTAATTAATTGAATATGTCAATTTGTCAGATTGACTTATTTTTTGTATGGATAATATATACAGAAAAAATATCAAATAAATAATTCAAATTATTAAAACAAAACTCATACAATGAACTTCACTAGTGGAGACAATACATCTAATCCAGATTATAGACAAAAGGGAAACCTAATCCATGATTGTATTTGATTCACTAATTAGTTTATCTGCTAGGAGAACGAGTGTATTGTTTTGAATAACAATAGGTAAGTAATAGAACATACAATAAACATTGGGTGTGTAGGTAAATAGGGGTGAGATTAGCATTGCTGTCTTCAAAGAAACGCCAAAATGCCATTGGGAAACGCTGTACTGGCACACCACCATAAAAAGACAACAGAGATTGGACCTTCACCTAATTTGTCCATTTACAAGCCCCTATCTTGTAATTATCATTATTTTAAACACCTCCCTTCAAAATAATCCATTTATTTATTTATTTATTTATTATTTAAGAAGATTTACGTGTTAATCTTAATAGGTACACTTATTATTTAATAGATCTATAGAAATTAATGACCATTTTTTTATCAACACTATTTAAAAAACTTATTTTTAGCAATAGTTTAAAAAAAATTCACAAAAAATATCACTCATGATAAATTTTGGCGACAATTTAAAAAAATTATCACAAAAAATTGACTAAATTTTAACTTTTTGAGACAATTTAAAAAATTTGTCACAGAAGTCACTAATGGTAAATTTTAGAAATAATTTATGAAAATCATGATAAAAAAATTATTAATTATGAATTTTTAACGACAAATAAAAAAATCATCACAAAAATTATTTTTAGTAAAATTTTTATCAAAACTTATTTCTAATAAAAATTAAATCTAACTATTTCAACATGTTAATAATTTGTCCTATTATTTATGCGTAACCGTGTATTGTTAAAAGCAGAGAGAGTGGAGTGAGAGAGAGAGAGAGACAGTGCGCGCGCTATAAGATTCCAATTTTTGTTCACCGATTTCCCCAATGAGAACGGCCTTGGCTTTTCTCTCATCACGCCTCTCAGACTCATTTCACTCTCTCTCTCTCTTCTTGATTTTTTTAATTTTTTTCCCTCTCTCTCTTACATTCCCAACTCTTCTTCTGTTTCAATTCACTCTTCCCAGCTCTTTTAAGCTCAAAAAATATATATACTTAATGCAATGGCAATCAATTGCGTCACAAACACACTCTCCATGTCTCCTCCTCCTCCTCCTCCTCCACTGCCTAAAGATGATCGGCCTCTAGTCTTCGACGCCTCCGTGCTCCGTCATGAACAAAACATACCCGCACAATTCATATGGCCCGACCACGAAAAGCCCTGCTCCACGGCGCCAGAGCTCTCCGTCCCTCTCGTCGACCTTGGAGGTTTCCTCTCCGGGGACCCCAAGGCCGCCGCTGAGGCCTCGAGGGTGGTCGGCGAGGCCTGCCGTAAACACGGCTTCTTTCTCGTAGTCAATCACGGTGTTGATGCAACTCTCATATCCGATGCTCATAGCAATATGGACTCGTTTTTTGAGCTTCCTCTTTGTGAGAAGCAAAGGGTTCAGAGAAAGGTTGGCGAGCATTGTGGGTATGCTAGTAGTTTCACTGGAAGGTTTTCCTCCAAGCTTCCATGGAAAGAAACACTTTCTTTTCGATACTCTGCTGAGGAAAACTGTTCTAGCATTGTCAACGACTATTTCATGAATAGAATGGGTGAAAAATTCGTCCAATTCGGGTACGAAAACCAATACCATTTTGATGTTTTGTCGATTTCTTTGTTTTTTAAAGCAAATGTTTATTTGAATTAATTTTTCTTGTGTATGTGTGTGTATAGGAAAGTTTACCAAGACTACTGCAATGCCATGAGCACACTTTCTCTGGGGATTATGGAGCTTTTGGGGATGAGCCTTGGCGTAAGCCGAGCTCATTTTAAGGAATTTTTCGAAGAGAATGATTCGATAATGAGACTCAACTACTATCCACCGTGCCAAAAACCAGACCAGACCTTAGGAACAGGGCCTCATTGCGATCCAACCTCTTTAACTATCCTTCATCAAGACACAGTTGGTGGCCTTCAAGTGTTTGTTGATGATCAATGGCACTCTATTAGCCCTAATTTCAATGCTTTTGTTGTCAACATAGGCGACACCTTCATGGTAAGATATATTACTTATCTATCTGTCTGTCTATATAGATAGCATTAAAAATAAAACTATATACGTCTTGCTTCTTGCAATTTATTGCCATTGAAGAAGTACTTTTGGTAAATAAGTCCGGCAAACACAAAAACCACACAAATTGTATATATGAATAGGTAAGATATTTTAAAAATAGACTGGACCAAGAACTTTGCAAAATCTTATTCATTCATTTGCAACTTGTCTTCTTTTTATGTATTGGGTTTCTATATATTTGGAAAAGTGGTGATAAAGTTAATTTAATTTTTATTTTTTTATTTTTATTTTTTTTGTGTGGTTGGTTTTTTATTTACAGGCTCTATCAAATGGAAGATACAAAAGTTGCTTACACAGAGCTGTGGTAAACAACAAAACTCCAAGGAAATCACTTGCTTTCTTTCTTTGTCCAAAGAAGGATAAGGTGGTGAGCCCACCAACCGAATTGGTGGATGGAAAGAACCCTAGAATATATCCAGACTTCACATGGCCGACGCTGCTCGAATTCACACAAAAACATTACAGAGCAGACATGAAAACACTTGAAGCTTTCTCAAACTGGGTTCAACAGAAAACAGCTGAAGTTGCTTAAAAAACAGGGCATCAAAAAAAAAAAAAAAAAAAAACCTTGTATTCCTTAGAGTTTGTTATTGTCTATGGATCGATCAGCAAACGTCGACGACAGAGAGAGAGACCGGGGGGTGGGGATGAAGTTGGGGCCGGAGGAGGGAGGAGATAGTTGGGTTTTTGGCCAGGTTTTTGGCGGCAGTGACAAAGGCAGAGAAGGGCACTGTGGTCACTTTGTTTATGTAATGGGGATTGGGGAATGGGGTTGGGGTCTAGTTAGGAGTTAATAGGTTTAAAAAAATATGGATGAATAAAGATCAATATGGGGCCAATTTTGTATTTTCCTTCATAATATAGAAACATTTATGAACAGCATTTTGTCTTTTCTCTTACCATATATGCAAAGCAGAGTAGGAACCTTGGTGTAGTAGTAAAAGCATTGTTAGGAGGTAACAAATATGTTCAAAAACGTGTTTATAATTTAAGCTCTCTGGAAATTTTGAACTCTTTTTTTGGGGTAATTATTGAGTAATCTCGGAATATAAATATATGATATTCTATAGTATTATGATTAGTGAAAAATATGGGTAGATAAGATATTGTGTTGGGTAATTAGAGAATAAAATGGAACATATTAGATTATAATTAGTTAAGGAATACAGACACGTAATATTTCGGAAATATTTTATAATTTTTCCTTTTTTTTCAAGTTCATTTCTTGTGTGGGGTACTTCCCCTCCTACTTATCCTAGAGCCAAGAAAATACAATAAATAAATAAATAATAATAATAATAATAGAGAGAGGGGGGAAGAAAAAGGCTCTTTTTTATATTATATTGGTGCAAATGTATGTGTCTTTGTTTTTAAAATGATAAATTCTAATATAATCACTTAATTACGGATATAAATTTTTTATTTTTGTTTGCCCAGAGAAAAATTAGAGATATACTTTGTCTCACCGTATTAATTTCATCAAATTTCTTACAGAGGGAAAATTTCATGTATATGTAGAACTAATCACATGCACACAATAACAATAAATTTAAAGAATTTCAAGGTGCCAAATCCAATACGAATTTCACACTTTGAATGAGTGTATGCTTTGCATTATTGAAAAAATCAGTTGATTATTTTTTCAGATATGTACGTGTACGCATGTTAATTTATGCAAAAAAAATACACCGTATGAGTGAAAATATATAAATAAATAAAATAAAATAAAATTGGGTTGAAATTTATTCGGTAACTTATAATGGCAGCATCAAAATTATTAAATAGTCCTAAAGTACTATTTGTTATTGCAGAAGTAGTACTCCTGTAAATGTACATAATTAAAACGAGGTATTAACAGTTCCTAACAGAAAAGATTTGGCAAACATATTAACCATAAATTACAGTTTGCTCCCTTTATATATGATTATTTTTTTTATTTTGGTTCTTCAAATTTATTTTTTCACTTTTGTCAATTTACTCCTAAAAATAACTTATGTTCAAAATTATAGACAAAATGTCACATTAACTGTCACATACATAAAAATATGGGAAAATTAATCTAAGGTCTCTCTCCCAATTTTAGTAATGGAAAAAATCTACAATATTATTTTATGATGTCTAAGATCTCTCAACCCCACGCCCCATGTATTACAGAGAAATTTGAAGTCGAATTCGAATTTGATTTCGAATGTGACAGAGTTCAATCTCTCGAGATTCAAAGTGATCGTGAAGTTCAAGAATGGGAATGAAAACAGAGATCTCGAATTCAAAGGGCGAATCAGCTTCTTCTCGAGATCGAACTGCAAGATTACAGTGCGGTCCGAAAATTTGTTGGCGTCGGTGCTCGATGGTTTGGGAACCCGACGAAACTTATTTAAATATACACATACCTGCTGTCATACTCCCACAAGATACTGGCACAAGCTTAGAGAAAATGCTGATGAACAGTTCATCAGGTAATTTTCCATATCATCCATAGTCTGAAGCAAAACCTAAAATTCCTTCTCAAAGACTAATTTCATTTTTGCTGCAATAAGTATTATTGTTTAATTTGCTTCTGTTGGAACTGTATGTGAGGGTTCGAGTGAATTTCTCTGGTTGGAGGGAATTTTCTCTGGGAATGAGGGAAATTTCTCTGGAGTGGAGAGGGAAATTTTTCTGGGTTGAATCCAGAGAAATTTTCTGGTGAGATTTTCTCTGTGTTGTGTCTAGAGAAATTTGAAATTTTCTTTGTGATGTGTCCAGAGAAATTTGAATTTTTTCTGTGATTTGTCTAGAGAAATTCTCTAGATCGAATTTTCTCTGGATTGACGTTGAGGGACTTTAGACATCATGAAAATATTGAGTGTCCTTTATGCTATAAAATCTTAATACCAAGGACCTTAAAAAAAATTCCCCTAAAAAAATATATATATATATATTATATTGAGATTTGAGTTTGTATTAGTAATGTGAGTTATTTATAATAAAGTATTTTTATGTCACGTGATTATCAATGTGTCATTTTCTATTTAATTTTGGATATAATTTAATTTTTATAGTAAATTTAAAAAAAATTGAAATTGTAAGTGCCAAAATAAGAAAATAGTCAAATATAAAAAAGGCAAAAATATAATTTACTCATATATTAATACTAGGGATCATGAAATTTTTTTTATTTATAGATTACGCATTCAATAAAACACCACATACTAATCAAAAAATTAAAAAAAAAAATTTAAGGTATATTTCATAATATTTTTTTCGTCATACCTAATATTGTGCCATTTTGGGAACATAGCAAAAAGCAACGTTTTTAAACAAAATGTCCAAAAACACAAGTGCCAAAAACGTCAGAAAATTGGTTTGGCAAGTGCTAAAAACGCAAGTGTAAAATTACAAATTAGGGCCTGTGAAAAAAAAAAAAATCTCTTATGTTGGGTAAGGATATTTTAGTCATTTTAATTTGATTTGACACCATAAATAAATATTAAACTAAAAAGTAAAAAGTTAATTTTTTACCAAATTCTCAAATCACTTTCAAAAAAATCAAAAAACTTGATAAAAAAAAGCCAAAAATTAACTTTTTACTAATTTTCTAAAGCACCCCATTATTCTATATTAGCCTCCGTTTGGGAAGTGGTTGACTTTTTAGCTTTTTAGATTTTTAGCTATTTTAGCCTGGTTTGGGAAGGGCTTTTTGACTTTTTGACTTTTTCGACTTTTTTGACTTTTTTTGTGAGAGAGGATTGTAATGATTATGGGTTGAATTTAACATTTTATTTTTTGTGACTAAAATAATTTATTTTATTTTTTGTGACTATTTTAACCCCAAACCAAGTTCCCAAACAATGCCTTAGTAGGTTCTTCCTTATCTCAACCATGTTGTTAATTGGCAGTGTGGTACTCGAGTAGTACTGAAAAATTATGGATTAGAAAAGTGATTGTTTCACCTTTACACAACAGTCACTGCTGTAAGCACAGTGAGACCCACTTCAGATCCTATATCATTAACTCAAACCATCTATTTTTGGGGAACTTTGAGTAAAATATCTCCGCAAAAAATTACATTAATAAAATATTGATAGTCTTATGATCATATCAAATTTGTTTTCAATTTTATTATCAAAATCACACTTAGTATTTATTTTTACAAATACAAATTTGATTTGATCATAGGGCTACCAGTGTCTGATCAACATGATTTTTTACAGAGTTATTTTATTCAATATTTTTTAAAAAATGAATGATTTAAATTATCGAAATAAGACTCCGAATGGATCATATTGTGCTCACAGTAGTAACTAATATGCAAAGGGACACAACAACCCATCCTGTTCATAATAATTACTAAGAAGATATTGGACAAAAATTAGTTTAGGTCCTTTTTATGAAAAACCATTAAACACAAGATTTCTATTGATATATATATACATATATATATATATATATGCACACATGGATGAGACCACAGGGGTTGCATATCTCAAGTTTAAATTTGTACCAATGAGAATTTGAGGGTATGGAGTCCATCACGGCTTCTAATTTTATGATTCAAAATATTTCCTTTGTAGAATATTTAGAAGGTGTTTGAAAAGTAGTTATTTTAGTTAGTTTTTTTATATTTTACAAAAGACGTATAAAATGTAGAGAGAGTGATGTGATTGGATATTTTAATTATTTTAGCCAAAAAAGTCTAACACCCAAACATGGCCTTAGTGTCATTTATGGGGGAAAAAAATTCACGTCTATCTGATAATCGTAATTTTTTTTATTTTATTACGTATTTCCAAAACAATGAATGGCAAATATATTTTTAAAAATAGATCATTAATTTTTTTAATTTATCTAATCGACCTAATTTTTATTGTAAATGATATGTATGTATATATATAGAAGACCTTAGAAAATAATTGATTCAAATATTGGAGACGAATCTTGTGATAGGCTTCACAATTCATCAAGTTTAAATCTAAACTTGAAAGAAATCGAACCCTAACTTTCATAGAACAAAACTGCCCATGTAAGTCTTAAAATTGAAAGCTATAGCTCTAATCAATGTTAGTTAAAAAGACAGAAAGACTGAGGATAGGCAAAAAACAAGTAATATTCCCTCTGATCTGATCCAAATACTCTCCCAGATGGTACGTCACGTATTGCATCAACCAATAGGCTTCTTCTTAGTTCTTAATTTGAAATTGCATTGGATTGGAGCTATAGATTCATATTATTATATAATAATGGTAATAATAATGCATGGATTAATACTAAAATAGTTCCAAGGAAAAGACATGGCCCACCGATTGAATCATTCAGGGAAGAGGAACGAGCTTTAGCTAGAATCCATTGAGGATTGACACAGCTTTTTATTGTAAGGGATTCTTCTGCCAAGTATTTTGGTTTTATTCTTGTGTTTTTTTTTTTTCTTTTCTTTTATATTTATATCTGAAGATTTGGAGTGTTGTGTCCTAAGATTATAGAATTCAAAGGAACATTTGGGACGTTGTCGTGATGTTTGTCCTTCAATGCTGCAACATTCTTCCTAAGATATTATATCTCTCTATATACATACACACCAACACATCAATTTAAAGATGTGCAAGTCCAACAAAAACACTACTGTAACCTCATCACTACTCAGGTCGCTATTCTTGAAGTGATATATAGTTTTTATATATAAATATATAACTCAAAATAACTTAAAATCTTGAAATCTTGTGAATTTTTAACCCGGTTGAGTAGGTAGGATATTGATGTGAGTTTTTTTTTTTTTTTTTTTTTTTTTTTTTTTTTGTCTGTCTATATTTATGTCGCTACTATTAATTGATACAATTTAACTCAAAACTGTGCCAACTTTAACTTGATTGAATAAGTATGATCCTAGTGTGGATCTTTTATCTATATTTATATCTCTATTATTAACAGATACAATAGTTTAACTCAAAACTCTGTCAAGTTTAACTCAATTGAGAAATTAAGATATTGGTCATAATCTTATATCTATATTCATATCTTTATTATTAATAGATATAATAGTTTAACTCAAAACGTTGCCAAGTTTAACTCGAGTGAGAAAGTCGGATCTTTGTCAGGATCTTATATCCATCTTCATGTTTCTATTATGTGAAAATTAACTAAGCTGAGTAGGCAGGATCTTGGTTTCGATCTTATACATATATACTAGTTTAACTCGGTTGAGTAGGTTTGATATTGCTCTGAATTTTGTACTTGCCTTAATTTGCTTAATTAATTTTTCTTTTTAAGATTTGATTCGTATAAAATATTACAATGAAATTCAATAAATTGCAATCATAGTAATGAAAATCAAATACAATATAAATTTTTAAAAAACTCCCAAAATGGGATAGAAAGTCCCAATTAATACACGGTGAATAAAACTCACACGCAGGTAAGGAGATTCGAACTATTGACTTCCTAGTGAGATACAATAGTTCTGGCCAATCGGCCTAATCCCGTTGATTAATTTGCTTAATTAGTTGTTAGCCTCAGGGTTAGTTTTGGGAGGAAATAGACTGAAAAAAAAAAATTATAAAAATAAAAATAAAAATAAATAAACATTGAACTTCTCCGAGAAATGAATTGTTGGATATGATGATTTCAAACATGTAGTTTCACGCAACAGTAAGTCTTAGTTCTTTTTACCGTGAGAGATACTTAATGAATGAATATTTACAATCTCCAAGATTATCTCTACAGGTAAATACAATACTAGTGTTTGAATGTCAAATTTGAAATTACAAAATCCAAGAAACAAGGAGCTTACAAGTAGGTTAAAAGATACGGCCTGTTTAAATTAGTTTTAGACTAATAAGATAAAAAGAGAGTTCTTGACAAATTCCTAAGCTCAATGCTCAAATAGGTTAGGGTAAAATGTATGAGAAGTCCTGAGTTTAAATTTTGAGTGGATTAATAATTAAATATTTCATTTTTTCACTCTCTCTTAAGAGCTTCTAGAGCGAAACTACACTTAGAATGGAGGATGTGATGGCACCTCTTGGCTTTTGAATAATTCTATACATACTTATATATCTTATACAAATGTTTTTTTCGGTGTTGACATCTCTAGTGTCAGTTAGCCATGATCATCAAATATTAACCATAGTGATTGAGGAAAAAGAAAGAACTCATTCAAAGAATTTTAATTGGTCAACTTTCTTGAGAGATAAGTTTGTGGACTTCTAAATTTCGTGAAAACTAATAAGAAGTAAATGAAGTAAAATATAAGAAGGGTTTGGTGCTTGAACACATGTTGGGTAATTTATCAAATATTACAATATTTTTTTAGTTGTAGTTTTTTTATATTTGAAGATATTTGATGAAATTAAATTAAAATTGAGATCACATTATTATTATTATTATTATTATTATTATTATTATTATTATTATTATTATTTTAGAAATTTGTCTTATAACTATAAATTAATTGCTTAAATTTAGTTGAAATTGACTTATAATTTTTATTTGCTTAATTTGATCTTCCTATAAATAATTTTACTTTCATTGCGTCGTTATTGAAAGATTATACGATCACATTTACTTTTTAAGCAAAATTATAAAATGTTAAAATTGAAATAATAAAAAAAAATGATCCATGTTTGAGCTATTGATAAGAGTAAAGTGACACCCCCTATATAAAATTATGATTGTGTTTGCGCACCACTTTGACCCAACTATTACTTGATATATATATAGGGTTTTTTATTGATAAGTCCAATTTAGAAGTGTTTTAATTCAAGAAGTTCAAGAATGAATTTTTTAACCCATTTAGTCCTATAGTTTTATTCCATAAAATCCATTTTCTTGATTTACACTATTTTCTAGGACACTTATGCCCTTATATTTAATTTTGATACCCTTATAAATATTTTTTCAACGATTAGCAATTTAATGATGTGAACATTCATATTTTAAAATTCACATTTGTAGGAATGTAAATTGGCCCGTGGGCGGCCTGAAACCCGCTCGCGAGCTAGGGCGGGCCCGGCCCATTGACAATGTGAATATTCACATTGACATGTTAAAATTCACATTAATAGGAATGTAAAATTGGCCCCAAGAAAAGAATTTGAGTATATAGTCAAAAAAAGTCAAACAAATAAAAAAAAGTAACTAGAAAAATTAAGAGGTAAAATTAGAGACAAAATGCCCTTCAAAACAAACAAAAGGATTTCTCACCAAAGCATTTTACAAAAAGTAGACCTTTCACCATTAAAAAATATCTACTGAAACTAATGTTTTATGCCCTCCTTAGATTGGACTTTTTAACAATTATCTCTTTCTTTTATTATAAAAATATGTAAATTCTATTGTGGAATCATTCATTTAGTCTTTTTTTAATACATAATTTTCTTTTCTTTTATGGAGTTCTAGCTTTCTTTGCTAAGGCTAGGGGTGAAACCCCAATGGATTGTTTGTAAGTATTTTATGATTCAATCATAGTTTTTATTGTTAAGATTACATTAATTGATTGGTTTAAATATTTGTGGGTGAAAAATCTAGAAATCCCTTAGATGTTAATTTATGATTATGTATCAATTTTAAGCAGTATATAACAATCCCAATCAAATAATCAAGACAAATCGACACAACGATTTTACGTGAAAA